>JBAMBQ010000687.1:0-37267 GCA_037044495.1 Stegana nigrithorax | reverse complement strand
AGAAATCCCTGCGCACGATCTTGGCACCGAGTGGAAATGATGATTCCTCATCCATTGATAACTGATACATAGCCCGAATGGCTAGTAATGCAGCTGGCCTGGTCCCGTAAGTGACAGTCTGAAGTTTGTAAAATTTAATTTCATCTAGCTGAGTGTCACGCCAAAGAATACATTGGATTTGATCATCTGGGCTTCTCACCCGAACACAGCGATACGTCTTACATATATCACCGCATAAGGCGACTTTGCAAAATCGGAAACGGAGTAGAGTGAAAAAAATTTTTTGTTGAATGGTTGGTCCTGTTAACAAGCAATCATTAAGAGAGAAGCCTGAGATAGATTTTACTGATCCATCGAACACTACACGAAGCTTAGTCGTAGTGCTATCCTCTGTACGAACTCAGTAATGCGGCAGAAAGTATACCGGAGTGTCTTCTTGCAATTTTGCTAAAGACATGTTGCCAAGATCCATGTATTCTTTCATAAATGTTAAGTATTGTAATTTAGTTTGCTCGTCAGCATGAATCTCATTTTCAAGTGTTTTGAGTCTTCGTAGAGCGTAATTATATGACTTGCCAAGCGAATTGAATTTAATTTTTGGTGGCAATCGAACCAAATATTCTCCAGAAGATGGTCGTCAAAGAACGTCATCATCAGTTACGGTTTGAGTTGTAGAAAAACAATTTTCAATTTCCCAAAAGGGTTTAACAATGTTTGTAAGGGAGTCGTCCGGCAACTGATGTTTAAATGATTTGTTACAAACTGCTAGAGCTGTCGCTCGATTTTGTGTAGTGATGCCACCAGAAACGATCCAGCCCAATCTAATTTTTAAAGCGTTGGTAAGGTTTTTGATAACCTAACTTGGCCAACACACATAAGATCGAAAAATAGATTAGCGCCGATCATAAGATGCGCTGCGACTTAAAAAACAACGGGTCTGCTAAACTAATGTTTTGTGGTATATCCCAGCCTTTATTATTTATGTCAAAATTAGGTTGATAATTAGAAATGCTTTTTGTTACTAGTGCCGTGAATGATGATGTATAACTGCTGTTCAGGCACAAGCATGAACATGACCCCGCACGACTTATCTTAGTCTTGGGACTACCACATGCAGAATGCATTTTTATGACGGTCATAGACATATTTATGATCGTCTGCGATAACATACGCATGAACAGAAGCCGCACGGCTTATTTTAGATATTTGAGACCGCCACATGCAGCGATGCATATTATGACGGTCATAGACATATTTATGATCGTCTGCGATAGCATAAGTATTTTTAAGAGATTACATTTTTAATTACATTTTTAAGTTTTACATTGAATGAAAAGAAAAGAATAAAAGAAGCAGCTCGCGAGAGCTGCGAGTTAGTACGATCAACAGTGACAAAGTGTAAAGTTATTTACATTTTTTGGTCCTTCGAGTTTTAAAGAAAAGACAAGGCTACCAAATCAAGCGTTTCTGTGGCTTCTAAACAACAGAAAGTGCAGTGAAAGTGAAAATTAAGTTATTCTTTGGTTAACCAGCAAGCTGTGAGTCGAGGCACAGCACGATCACCCAGACGATCAAAACAAAAACACCTCCAACGGGTTAAACAAAGAATAAACTATAAAGATGCTGTCCGAAAAAGCATTGAATTTGTTAAAAGAGCAGGTTGTAGTACGCGACAAAATTCTGGAAGCAATTGAAAAAAAGGAGAAAATATCAGTGATTAACAAGCTGGCAGACGAATTCACTAGCAACAATACAGCACTGTTAAAGATCGGACTCATTGACCATCAATATTTTAATGATAGAATATATGATGAAACCAGAGCAATCATCCGGAATTATACAAAGGCCGAGATGGAGGTGGAAGTTGCCCACCAAGCGAAAAATTTTGCTATATTGATGACGAGATCGAAGACTTGGAATGCAAGGTCATCTTACTATCTAAAAAGATTTATAGAAGGTTGAAAGACTTAAGCATCAAGAAAGAAGAAATGCCTGAGCTACCAAAGATGGATCTTCCTCATTTTAATGGAAATTCCAAAGAGTGGCCAACATTCTTTGAACTGTTCTCCGAGGTAATTCACTCGAGAAAGGATATTAGCGATACCAAAAAGCTGAACTACCTAAAGACATGCCTCAAAGGAGAAGCAAAAATGGTCGTCGGACATTTATTAATTGGATCTGCAGCTAATTACAAGGCGGCATGGGAACTTATATGTAAGCGCTACGAAAATACGCGCAAAATATTTGCCGACCGAGTAAACCAATTAATTGACTTGGAACTGCTGAAAAACCAAGATGAAGGCAGTATCCGTAAATTCTTAGATACAGCAACTGAGTGCATATATATTATAAAAGAAAAAGGCCAGATTGGCCACGAATCTGATGTATTGTTCGCTCAGATTTTGCTGCGACGTTTTTCTCCTGAAGTCCTACAACTTTACGAGCAACATGTAAAAAAGGCCAGAGAAATTCAGTCCTTAGAAGATGTGCTGGAATTTATTGAGCAACTATACATCTCAATAGACTCAGTACAAAAGATTGCCTTCTACACAGAAGCAAAGAAAACGAGCAATAAAAAATGCCGTTTTTGCCAGATAGATGGGCATGAAATAGCCAGATGCCAAAAATTCAGAGCCGAGCCAGTTGGAAAACGCAGGGAGTTTGTAAACAAACACTCCTTGTGCTACAAATGTTTAGGTACTCATAGCATAAAGGATTGCAAGAAAAATTGGACATGCAATCGATGCTTAAAAGCCCACAATAACTTGCTTCATGAAGATGGATCAAGAAAAGAGGCCATCACTAGTAATTGCCTAAAACAAAATAAAGGGCAAGATACATTATTAGCCACTGCGCTCATTTTGGTAAAAAATAAGACTGGAAACTATGAACAAATGAGAGCCCTAATTGATGGAGGCTCACAAAAAACTCTGATATCAGAGGAAGCAGCACAGCTACTGAAGCTTCGGAAGACTAAGAGCAATGTGGAAGTCCAAGGAATTTCAGAAGGCGTCGATGTCGTGAAGAGCAGTGTATGCTTGGAAATTAAACCAAGGTTTGCAAGCAGTTTTAAAACCACAACGCAAGCTTTGGTACATCCAAAACTTCAAAGAGCTCTACCGAGCAAGAAAATTGACATGAATGTCAAAAAAGATTGGAAGGGCTGCGAGCTAGCAGACCCATATTTCAATGAACCTAGTAGAATCGATATAATCATCGGAGTTGACTTACTTCCTGTTATCATGTTGGAGAAAATTAAGAAAGTCAATAAGACACTGGGACAAAAAACTAGACTGGGATGGATTATCTCCGGTAACATATCCAGAGCTTCTAACAACAAGGTCATTAGCGCAACTACAACAATATGCTTAGATGACCTCGAGCGCTTTTGGGAGTTGGAAAGCGATACCAACGAATCAGAAGAAAACACTGAATGTGAAAAAGTGTTCCAAAAAACAACTAAGTGGGATAAAGAAGGCAGGCTTGTAGTTTCCATACCATTTCGCAAAAATGTTGTACTTGGAGATTCTAGAAAACAGGCTATGGCAAGACTACTACAAATGGAGAAAAAATTCAAAAAAAATCCCCAAATCTTCAGCGAATATAGTGCCTTCATGGGAGAGTATTTGAGACTGGGACACATGGAACCACTTAACACAATTGGCCAAGGCAAATACTACTTGCCACATCAAGCAGTTATTCGACCTAACAGTCTAACTACCAAACTAAGAGTAGTGTTTGACGCCTCCGCCAAAACTTCAAATGGACTAAGCCTCAATGATGTGATGCTGGTCGGTCCTAAAATTCAAAAGGATATTTTCGATATTTTAATTAAATGGCGACAATGGCAATATGTGATGACAGCAGACATCGAGAAAATGTATCGCCAAATCAAAATAACCAAAGATGACCAAGAGTACCAGTATATACTCTGGAGAGACGATCCAAAAAAGCCAGTAAAAGAGTTCAAACTGACTACAGTAACGTATGGAACATCAGCTGCGCCATTTTTAGCCATCCGATGCCTTCAAGAAGTGGCCAATCATTACTGTAAGGACAATCATCGATTAATGACAATAATAAAAGATGATTTCTACATGGATGATCTCATCACGGGTGGCGACTCAGTAAACGACTGCATCAAAACTCAAAAGGAACTCAGATGCATCATGGAAAAAACTGGTTTACATTTGCGAAAGTGGGTTTCAAACGATGACAGAATCATTGCTGAAATTCAAGGTGGCGACTCAACCGAAAAAATCACGATAAACGAGGACGAGTCAGTGAAAACCCTTGGCCTACAATGGGACCCCAAAAAAGATGTCTTCACTTTCCTCGTAAATTGCCCAAAATTAAACCGCATTACAAAGCGATTAATTCTTTCTCAATTGGCAAGAATCTTTGACCCACTAGGGTGGCTTACACCTGTAACATTGCAGGGAAAATGCTTCATTCAAGAGTTATGGAAATCAACGGTCACTTGGGACGCAGAGCTAGAACATAATCTAGCAAACTGTTGGCAAGAATATGCAAGCGAGTTACCAAGTTTGGGGAAAATCAGCATACCACGATGGTTTGGAAGCTCAAACGCTGACGTCATTGAACTTCATGGGTTTTGCGATGCATCAGAAAAGGCGTATGCAGCAGTGGTCTATGTCAAATTTGGAACCAAAATCACTTTACTGGCTGCAAAAAGTAAGGTGAATCCGATAAAAAACAAGAAGACAATTCCTAAATTAGAGCTATGCGCAGCTCATCTGCTAAGTAAACTACTAGCCAAAATACAAACTGTAATAAGAAATATCAGCAAAACGCAAGCATGGAGTGATTCCCAAATTACGCTGGCTTGGATACAAAACAAGCGCAGCAAAGACAAATTCGTCAAAACACGAGTTGACGATATAAATAAAAAACTACCTAATGTAAAATGGAGCTACATACAATCAAATGACAACCCAGCAGACGTGGCGTCAAGGGGAATATCTCCTAAAAACTTAGCAGCATGTGAGATATGGTGGAAAGGACCACAATGGCTGACAAAACCGTCAAGTCAATGGCTGCAATCTGAAGAACCGGAATCCATTGTAGTTTCCACCATAATAAATAAGGAAAACTCCCTAATTCCATTCCTTACAAAATATTCATCAATCGATAAACTAAAGAGTGTAATAGCCTATGTATTACGCTTCATAGCTAAATTACGAGGAACATCCAGGCAGTCAACATATCTTACCGTAGATGAATTAAAAAAAGCCAAAATAACAATTGTTAAAATACACCAACAGCTAGAATTTGGGCTTGAAAGTCATTTACTCAAAACTAAAAAACCGTTAGAGGCTAAGAGTAAATTACAAGCACTCAACCCCTTTTTGGATAAAGATGGCGTGCTACGTGTGGGAGGCCGGCTTCAAAACGCATTGCTGTCATACGATATGAAACATCCAATTATTATTGGAAAGTCACAGTTTGCGTGGCTTATTATAAATGATGCTCACAAAAAAACTTTACATGGTGGCCTAAAATTGATGAGGAACTACATACAAAGAGAATACTGGATATTTGGATTACGAAACTCCTTGAAAAAATATCTACGCGAATGTACTACCTGCATTAGGTATAAACAAGAAATGGCCAGCCAAATAATGGGAAATTTGCCGGTGCATCGAGTAACAGGCGATCATCCGTTTCAAAATACTGGTATCGACTACGCTGGACCCTTTCAAATCCGATGTTCAAAAGGGAGAGGGCAAAAATCATTCAAAGGATATATATGCCTGTTTGTTTGTATGGCAACAAAGGCGATTCATTTAGAAGCTGTCAGCGACTTATCAACAGAACGGTTTTTAGAGGCGCTGCATCGATTCTTTGCCAGGCGCGGCAAAAGTGAAAATCTTTATTCCGACAATGGCACAAACTTCGTAGGTGCAGCTAAAATACTAGACAAGGAATTCGTCGCCGCAATTAAAAATAACAATAATCTGGCACCGGTACTCGAGAAAGAAGGTATACAATGGCACTTTATCCCGCCGGCAAGCCCCCACATGGGAGGATTATGGGAAGCTGGAGTAAAGTCGGTGAAATATCATCTCAGGCGAGTCATCGGCGAAAACAGCTTCACCTTCGAAGAGTTCACAACACTTCTATGTCAAATCGAGGCAGTGTTGAACTCGCGTCCCTTAATTGACCTGAACAGTGATGACCATGGCGAAGATAGTCTTACACCAGGACACTTTATTGTGGGGCGACCACTTATCGGAGCTCCAGAACACTTTGATGAAAATCGAAGAATTGGATCTCTAGACAGATGGAGACACATGCAACGCATCAGAGGGGAATTCTGGAGGAAATGGAAAGAAGATTACTTGGTATCACTGCAACAACGAACGAAATGGCGATATGAAAAGCCAAACCTTAAGGAAGGGCAACTTGTTTTGCTTAAACAAGAGAACACGCACCCAGCTAGATGGCCAATGGGGCGGATAATAAAGACTACTAAAGGACAGGATAGTAAAGTCCGAATAGTGACAGTGAAAACAAGTAGTGGAGAAGTCCAAAGAACATTAAATAAAATCTGTCTTCTACCAACTCAAGACAACGAGCAAGCCAACGAGCCAGCTAACGAGCCAGCCAACGAACCAAGACAGCGAAGACCTCGAGCAGCAAAGAAAACGCCAGTTAAAGCGACGATTCTTAGCCTTCTAATGATATTGCAAATAGCAAGTGCCGCCATAATGCCTGCAGCAAATACAAGCAAAACAAGGTTAAGGATTCAACAGGTGGAAGATCAAACCACGATGATCATGAACAAAATTATGAAAGTGGAAGTCATCTCGTCAAGTTGGCAACTGCTATTTTATTACAATATGCAGGCTTACTTCTCATTTTTAAAACAAGCCGATGAACTCCTGGATAAAACAGACAATATTTGCAAAAAAATGGGTGAATTCGAAGAATATTGTACAACAGTAAGCCATACAATAAAAGTAAAAATAAACAACATTCAGGAGAGAAACAAAGTTATAACACAAGCATCAGAAAGGAAAAGAAGGTTTATCCTGTTTTTCGACATTGGCACTGCAGAAAGACTTGAAGAAAACATGAAAACTATTATAAAAAATGAAAAACGCCTAAATGATTATATAACAAACCAGACTTCAGTCATCAATGCGACCGCGGACTTAGTGCGCACTACCACGGAAGAAGTAAATAGAAACTTTGAAGTGATTACAAAGGAGATAAATAAAATGCAAGCCACAATGAAGGAGCACTTCTTAGTCTACAAAGAAGCCATAAAATTCTTCATGTTGATTAATCAAGTACGGAGCTGGGTTGACGAAGCGGAAACTCTTCAATCAGCGGCCATCACACTTCTAACGAGTATTAATCAAGAAACGGTTCATCCCTCCCTGATTGAGCCAAACAAGATGTTGGCCGAGCTGGACAAGGTTCAACATAAGTTGCAAAGGAACCAGCTTCTCCCAGGCGGAAATTCACCCGAAAGACTGCAATTAATATACAAATTAATGAAGGCCCAGGCAATATTCAAAGACAACGTGCTGATAATCGATGCAAGGCTGCCCATATATGTGAATCAACATGCTAATCTTTTTAAAACCATTCCGGTACCATTTCAAATCAATGGAAGAAGGATGATCCCAAAAATTAAAACGGAATTCCTTATCTTTAACACTGAGTTAAACGCATACTACCCCATGACAGACATCGAATTAAACCGTTGTCGACATGAAAGCGAGGATACTTTGCTATGCGAAGGAAATTGGGTATGGAAAGATGCAGATGACCAGAGTTGTGAGGTATCACCAATCAAGCCAAGTAACAAACAATCATGTGATATGGTCGAATTCAAAGAGGACACCTACTACAAAAAGTTAAACGGAAGAAATAGATGGCTTTTTAAATCATTTAAAAACACGTCAGCCAACATAGCATGCGGAAACTACCATGAAGTGGCTACATTACCTAACCTAGGGATACTGGATGTACCTGCTGGATGTACAGTTAGAATAGCTGAACTCACCATCATAACACCACAAATAATGAAAGCGACTGACTCAGCAACATTCGCTCCACATTTCTTAAAGGTACTAGACAAAAACGACACATGGAGTCTAACACCGCTTCACCACGTTGTAATTAATAACTCAATGGAATTAGAACGATTACAAGAAGGCATCAAGGAATTGACAGAAAAAAGGGTACGCATCGAGGATCTGGTGTTTCACACAATGAATGGACACATATCACTAGTCTTAGTGATAATTCTGATAGCTGGAATTATGATGTACCTAAATAAGAAGAACAAACAGAGGCAGGAGCTACTGGCTGTCACATTTTCTGCCCCCCCGCAGAATGTTCAGGCACAAGCATGAACATGACCCCGCACGGCTTATCTTAGTCTTGGGACTACCACATGCAGAATGCATTTTTATGACGGTCATAGACATATTTATGATCGTCTGCGATAACATACGCATGAACAGAAGCCGCACGGCTTATTTTAGATATTTGAGACCGCCACATGCAGCGATGCATATTATGACGGTCATAGACATATTTATGATCGTCTGCGATAGCATAAGTATTTTTAAGAGATTACATTTTTAATTACATTTTTAAGTTTTACATTGAATGAAAAGAAAAGAATAAAAGAAGCAGCTCGCGAGAGCTGCGAGTTAGTACGATCAACAGTGACAAAGTGTAAAGTTATTTACAACTGCTGTCCTGTGATTTGGCGAAAATGTCAACGTATTTGTCGGTTGCGATACTGGACTCTCCTATACCAGATATTATGACAGGCGAGGTGCGAGAGCGAAGCTGAATCAAATTTGCAAAACGTGATGTAACAAAATTTAATTGAGATGCTGAATCTAGGATGGCGCGACAGGGTACAAATAAACTTGTGTTATTCTTTACTAATATTATAGCTGTTTCTCAAGGCAATTTTAGAAGGTTTATGTCGAAGGTGAGAAGTAACTGAAGAGACAAGTGTAGATTGTGATGGTTTAAAATTAACAGATGGGCTTGAAGAATTTTTCGAAACCTTAATTCCCGGATTTGGATCTATATGCTGCAATGTATGATGTCTTTTTTGACCCTGCTTGCAGTTGCTGCATATGCAGTCTTGTTGCTTGTGACCTTTATGCAAACAATTCTTGCACAAGTTGGAAATTTTTGCTTCCTTATATCGTAACGTGGGCGAAAGATTTAAAAATCGAGAGCACTTATAAATCAAATGTTCCTTCGAATCACAAAAGAGACAAGATGATTTTGTTTTAAGTTTGATAGTGGTATTTGATTTAAGATTCATATTTTTTCCCACCTGGTTGCTAGGCGTTCGAGTTACCGGAGCAAATTCCAAGTTTTCCAGAATCCGGCATCTCTTGTCCAAGAATGATGCCATACTTGACCAAGTTGGCAGTGTTTGTGTAGCCAGGTTTTCTTCCCATTTCTCCAGTGATTTCTTGTCTAGTTTGGACGATGTCAGGTGTATGAGCAGACCTTCGCATATTTGTTGTGATATAGCTAAAGTGTGTAAGGCTCTTAAGTGGCCATTTAACTTGTCACTTAGACTGCGTAATTTCTTTGCGCCGGTCTTCTTGACACCTTCCAAATTAAAAATTGGTTTATTGTGTGCCTGAAAATTAATAAGTTTATTATCAAAGCGCTATACTAAAATTTCTAAGGCTTTATCATAGTTTTCTTCGCTTGTTTCAAGCGAACGACCGGTTTTCAGCGCTGTACCCTGAAGGTTAGTGATCAAGTGTTGCATTTTTTCCAGCTTTGACATATCGGCATAATTGTGAATAGCCGATAAGAAAGAACTAGGGAATGAGGGCCAATCCCCATATGCTCCATTGAATACTGTAATCTTCAACTCGGGAAGACGCGATGGACAAGCCGATTGATGAAGTATGGCTTTACCACCCATGAATTGTCTGACCGTTGACGAGTGAACGGCACTCGCCTTTTGTCTTAAGCTGGTCATTCGGTATAGCTTCATTTCATTGAAATATTCAACATCATCTGGTGCTGATCGACTTATATCGATTGCTTTTTATTTCTTTGGCATTTTTCAATCACAAGTTTGCAATAAGCTTGGGCGTTATTGTAAATAATTTCGATCACTGAAACAAAATATAAACTTAATTAGTTTGGTGCTGCTCGGATCAGCCTCTGTGATTTAAAACTAGCAATATTATCACCTTGAAGTCAAACTCAACACACACAAATTTGTCGACAGATCCATCACCCTTAATCGATGCAGCGAAAAGGTGTTAAACATTCTTGATCAGCATCGAAAGGCGAGTCGATCTAGCCATGTCCGTCTGTATGATCAAACGGATCTCGGAAACGGTAAGAACTACAACCACCAAATTTTGCACGAAGACTCTTCTAATCCATAGGCATAACGAGTTTATTTTTTTTTTTTTTCGATATACGACCTGTAACACAGCTGCCATAGGAACGATCGGGTGAAAACCCACATTTGGTAACAAAAACCCTTTTGTTTTTCAAGATATCTCCACCAAATTTTGGGTTTAACAGTTTTAGCTAATGCCCAATTAAATAGCTTAATATAATATATATCGGTTTATTATATCATACAGCTGTCATAGGAACGATCGGCCAAAAAACAAAATTTACTGAGAAAAACTTTTTTGTTTATTAAGATATCGTTACTTAATTTTGTGTTTAATGATTTTAAGTAATATAAAATCATATTCCCGAATATTATAAATATCGGTTTATTATAACATATAGCTGCCATAGGAACAATCGGCCGAAAAATGCCTTTTACTAAAAAAAAAATGTTTTTTCTTGAGATATCCTTACTAATTGAATACAAAATATTAAAGCAACAAAAAATATATATTCGGTTTTGGATTGGGTACAGGGTTTTTTATAATCGGTTACGCCCGACTATAGCCCTGCCTTTCTAGTTTTTTTATTATCTAGCCGTTAATCAGCACTCAATTTGTGTTATGAGACACCTGGTGTAAAATAGCCAGTTTTTATGTTACAAAAGGCTTTCTTAGTTTAGATATAATTAACATTAAATAACAAGTTGACAAGTAGATGTCCAAAGTGACATCGTTTAAGTCTCCTGAGGTGGCCAGGGATCTAGCCAGCCGGTTCTTGTGATTTAGCAAACGATGGTTGTATCTGCTGGAGAAAAAACAGACTTGGTCCTCAAGCGAGGCTTTAATTTTGGCTAATAGGCCGGTATGCCAAACGCAGTCGAAAGCTTGCTGCACGTCGATGAATATCCCATTGTAATATTCGGTTTCATCGAAGGCTTCTAAAATGTGATTAATCACCCGGTGGAGCTGCTCGGGGGTGCCGTGTCCTGCTCGGAGCTCAAATTGGTGATCTGCGATGGTTCCCCGAGATTCCATAGTACCAGCAATTCTGGCGGTGATAAGTCGTTCCCATACCTTCAAGATGGAAAGTAGGAAACTTATCGGCCTACGACTCAGGGTCGTTTTCCGGCTTGCGAGATTTGAGGATCATGGTCACTGTAGCGGACTTCCACTGGGAAGGGAAGTGTTGAAACCTTGTTATTGCGTTGAAAATCAACACCAAAAAAAAAGGATGGCTCTCTTAGGCAGTACCTTGTGTGTGATATTGCAGATGTTATCATAGCATGTGGTTTTGTTTTTCTTGAGGCCCCGGATGGTGCTGTCGACCTCCTGGAGGATTGGAGACGAGGAGAGAATATATCCAACCAGCTCGTTTTCCGTTGTATCCCATCGTCTTGCACACCAAAGCCCATGGTTCGCATTCCAGTCACCGCCTACTAGGAATTTGCGAGTGTGATCTCCCATTAAGGTTGAGAAGTCGTTCTCAGTCCAATTGAATGTTGATGGACAGTAAACTGCATCGAAGTCTATTTCACCAAGGTTAGTAGAGACTATGGTGGAGGCCAGTTGAACTTTATTGACGCAAATCGGCTCTATTGGGAAGTGCTTGATGTCACTTCTAATTAAAATGGCAGCACCGCATTTTGCGGTCCCCATTAAGCTTGGTCGTTCTGTCCCCCTTTAAACGGGTTTCGCTCAACAATAGAATGTCGACATTGTGCATCTTATTGGAGACGCTGTTGGCGTTCCAGATAAGTACACGGAGGGGGTTTATCTTGAGGCTTGCGAGGGGTTCATCTATGAGCAGCGCCAATATTTGGCTCTGCATTTGCAGCATTTGCACTTGCACGTCGGCAAATATTTCGAAGCTTCCACTTAGTGCACAAATAGAGTTTATTTGGATGTCATGGTTGGCTGCGCCAGCGGCGTCGTTTGTCTGCGCCAGCGGCGTCGTTTGTTTGCCAATGTGATATTGGAAAGTTCCATTGTTCGTGTTGTTGTGGCTGCTGTTTTGCGGGTTGGTTGTGGTGTTTCACCTGTCGCTGGGGCGGTTTTTGCTGCTGGGGGTTATCACTTGGGGCCCTCGAGCTGCGTCGGCGTAAGATAGTCCAGTTGGCATCCTTTTATTTAGAGGGCCGGTGTGGGTGGTTGTATTGGTTGGCAGGCTGCTGCAGTGAGTAGATTTCAAATGAAATTAGCATACACCGAAGTGTTACCTTGCACGTGTTTAGTTTTGTTAAATTAAGCGATGAGTTCAATGTGAATTAATTTAAATGATTTTTAATTTGGATTTGCACAATGATGATGCGAAGAGGGAACAATAGTGCCCATGAATGTCTGCCTATAGGCCAGGGGAACACTATTTGTCACTAGTTATTACTTTGACACTGGAATGGTTCGGTCGTCCCCGCATGCGTCTTTTCACTTCCGAAGCTTAATGTATTTCTCAACGTAGTCTCCTTTTAGCTCGATACATTTAATGGATGGAGTAGCAGTTCATAGCCTAATTTATGAATTTTTGTCATGTCTTTTAAAAGAAGAGCCATTTATTTCTTTGTCCAACAGCTCCTTCAGATCCAGTGATCGTTTTAGTTTTTACAAGATGGTTATATTGCGGTTGAATATCATTAAACACTTTTGAAGTATCCACCCTGTTGCGCTTATGGTCAAGTTTGAGCAACCTCAGCACCCATCGCGTGGGTAGCTTTTTCATATTCATGTAATATGTGATACATTCGCTCAATTGAGACGCCTACAGCCTTAGTCACTTAAATTAAACCAAAAATAATTAAAAGGTAAAAAGGGATCTCAATTGATATTTGTGTAAAAATAAATTGATAAAAAATAATTGTATTTGTCTTAGTACGAAGAATAATTAAATTTTTTGAAGAAGGGAATAGTGAAGGATTCCTTCCAGACTGTGGGAAGGTAAGATGATCCGAGCCCTTAACCAAATAATTTTTATAATGGCTTGCATTATGAATCGATTTTAGTCATCTGTTTCTCAACTTTGCATACTTTTTTTTAATAAGTTAACTGATAATTAGTTCAATAAATAAGTTTTCAAACTGCTACATCTAAAAATATATGACAAGTAAATTTACTATATTAATACATTATGTAATTATTATATAAATTAAAAAATTTCGTTTTTCAGTATCGCATAATATGTGACACAATTACCGATGCCAACTAATATGAAGTCTATAAAATATGGAGCAAATGTAAAATCTAAAAACCTTGTATTTTCGTGGACGGTAGCAATATATTTGTTTTGCCAAATTAAGCGGGCAGACTTCAAAAATGGTGGCTTACAAAACGAATACACAACTATTTCGGCATTTCCACAAAAGACCCCGCATATTCAATTTGGACACAACTTATACAATGTCACTATTCCAGAGAATAGTGTTGGCAAATCTTATGCTAAGTCTGCATTACTTGAAGATCCGGCTGGGATAGCAGTGGTGCCAAATGAAGTTGACGTTAAATATCGAATAATATCAGGTGATCGCGAGAAGTTATTTAAAGCAGAAGAAAGACTTGTTGGAAATTTTGCATTCCTTATCATTCGCACTCGAACAAGTAATGTAGTGCTGAATAGAGAAAAAAATGAAGAGTACATACTAAAAGTGAGAGCTCTAATTACCTATTTATATGATAAAAACGTTTCAAGTTACGAATCGGAAACATCCGTCAGTGTAAGAGTACTCGATCGCAATGACTTAAGCCCATTGTTTTACCCTATTGAATACTTTGTAACTATATCAGAAGACACACCAAGACATCACAGTATTCTTAAAGTAACAGCAGAAGATGCTGATTTGGGTGTAAATGGCGAAATTTATTACAGCTTCTTAAAAGACAATGAACATTTTGCTATACATCCTACGACTGGAGACATTACAATCATAAGTAAACTTAAATATGCAGAAAACCCACATTTCGAGATTGTGGTCTTAGCATACGATAGAGGATCCGCAATAAGTCATGACAATCATCAGCCTAGTAGAGCTAAAGTTTCGATAATTGTAAACCAGGTCAGTAGTACTTAAAATAACTAAATATTCTGTTTAAAAAAAAAAAAACAAAAAATGTGTTTTATATTAAGTTTAGTAAACCTCGTATTTTAGCAATTTTTATTTTCAAAACTTGTATATTACATACATTACCTTTCTTTTTTTATTATTATTATTTTTCTTTTTATTCTAAGCATTTCACTGTGCTCAGTAAAACTTCTTTATTTTTATAAAATAAGTTTCTCGAGTAAAGTATTCAATTCCAAAAATGTTATGCTTAGTGTTATTTTGTCTGTTTAGACACAAAAGCATTATAAATACATATACTAAATTTCGGTACTTTTTTAGAAATATATTTTGTTTAAAGCTTGCAAAATTCAATGATGATTAAGAATTATAAAATTAAAAAATATTTTAAATTTGAGTTAAAAGAAAATTTAAACTTGTGAAACTGTTGTGAATTTCTAAATTCTATATTAAAGGTTAACTTGTTCGCACCTGAGATATACGCAAAAACATTTTCAAGTATAAATACAAACCAAAATCCTCTAATTTGCGGTATTGTTAAAGTAAATGATAAAGATACTGAATTAAATGGCAAAATAAAAAAGTTGGAAATCGTTGACGGCAACCCAGATAGTAATTTTCGTATCACTGCTGGTGATAATTCGCACGAGTATTATATTGAAATCAGTGAATTTGCCACAATTAACAAAGAACAGAAATTAATTTACAATTTGACACTGCGTGCTGAAGACATGGGAGAGCCACCTAGATTCAGCTATAAAACAATACCCATACATATAACACCAGAGAATATAAACCTACCAGTGTTTACAAAGCAATTTTATGAGGTGGCTATTCCTGAGACTTCTCCACCAAATATGCCAGTTATCAGATTGAAAGTAACTGATCACGAATTAGGAAAAAATTCGTTGGTCTACTTGGAAATCGTTGGTGGCAATGAAGGAAATGAGTTTCGAATAAATCCAGATTCTGGTATGTTATACACGCAAAAGTCGCTGGATGCTGAAAATAAATCGTTTTACACATTGACTGTGTCGGCTATTGACCAGACTAATTTTGATGTCAGAAAACAATCATCGGCTAAAGTTAAAATCAATATTGAAGACATGAATGACAATGACCCAATATTCGATGACATGAAAAAAGTTATAGAAATCAATGAAAACGAAATCCCGGGAACTTTTGTTGTGAAGTTAACAGCAAGGGACAAAGACTCAGGTGAAAACGCATACATATCATACAGCATAGCTAATTTAAATGATACACCATTCGAAATTGACCACTTTACTGGCGTAATAAAGACCGCATCAGTAATTGACTATGAAACTATGCTTAGAAATTTTATTTTAATTGTGCGTGCCTCCGATTGGGGATTGCCATATCGGCGACAAACTGAATTAAAGTTGATGATAAACATCATAGATATTAATGACAATCGGCCACAATTTGAGCGTATTAATTGCTTTGGTAAAATTCACAGAGACACACCAGTAGGCGCGGAAATCTTTACAGTATCAGCCATAGATTTCGATGCAGCTGATGAAATAACATATCGCCTGATTGCTGGCAATGAAGATGGCTGCTTTAATTTGGATTCGAACACAGGTGTATTATCCGTGGTATGTGATTTAACAGATGTAGCTGTTGAGCATCGTGTAATTAAAGTATCGTCAACCGATGGTACCCATTTTTCGGATGAAATGAACATCAATCTTGAATTAACGATGGAAGACTTGATTGAACGAGCTAACTTGATAGATAGCTTTGGAACTTTTGATTGTCTTGAAACTGGAGTTGCTAGACGTTTTGCAGAGATTTTGGCGTCTGCTGAAAAAAATAACGCAAAATATATAACCGATACGATTTCCGTCGTGAGTGATTTAGCTTTAACTCCAAGCAGATATGGGGAAAATATGCACACGCCTGAGTTTTTAGACTTTCCTCGGAATCTAACATTAAGCGAGAATATTCAATTGGGCGAGTCGGTGGCGTGGATCAAGGCACGTGACAGGGATTTGGGCTATAATGGAAAATTAATTTATGCAATTTCGGGTGGTGATTATGATTCAGTTTTTCGTATTGATCCGGAAAGTGGCGAACTTCAAATAATTGGTTATTTAGATCGCGAACGTCAAAACGAATATGTTCTTAATATTACTGTCTTCGATCTTGGTCAGCCACCACGGTATGTCTCAAATATGCTGCCTATTGAAATTCAAGACAATAACGATAATCCACCAATTTTCCAAAAATCTCTATCAAGTTTTCGGCTAAAAGAGAGTACCCTAAACGGTACTCTTATATATTGTTTAAATGCAACGGATGCTGATTCTGGCCGGAATGCAAAAATAACGTATATTTTTAGAACCGAAACGTACGATTTTACTATAAACAAATCAACGGGTTGCATTGTGCTAATGAGTCTCTTAGATCGTGAAAAACAGGATAATTATGAACTGCATGTAATTGCCAAAGATAATGGATTTCCAATGCTTTCCGCAGAGGCAGTAATTCACATTATTGTGGATGACGTTAATGATAACGCACCTATCTTTGGAGTTCAAGAATACATTTTCAAAATACGTGAGGATATTCCACGCGGCACAGTTGTTGCATTAATTGAAGCCACTGATTGTGACATTGGCCGAAATGGCGAAATATTTTTTTCGTTGCAAGAAGATTTTCATGATAAAGGACTTTTCAAAATCGACAAAAATTCTGGCGTTATTCGAACGCAAGGTTATTTAGACTATGAAAATAGACAAGTGCATAACTTGATTGTGAGTGCTACAGACTGTGGAACTCCAGCATTAACATCCAAAATGTCAGTATTAATCGAGATAATTGACGTAAATGAGAACCGATTTGCGCCTGAGTTTGATGATTTCGTTTTTTTTGGATCAGTTAGAGAGAATCAACCAAAAGGCACTGTGGTGCTTAATGTCACTGCCAATGATATGGATGGTCCTGGCCATGACTCCAAAATATCGTACTCAATCGTTAGAGGTGATGGTTTAGGCATTTTTGCAGTTAATGATCAAGGTAATTTTACTGCCATAGATAATCAGAAAAAATTAATTATATATATAATGTTCCAGGTTGCATTCGTTCATTAACGCATTTAGACGCGGAATCCAAAAGTAACTATTGGCTTACTTTATGTGCCCACGATAACGCTATTGTACCATTAACCAATTGTGTTCAGGTTTATATAAAAATTGAAAATGAGAATGATAATGTTCCTTTAACGGAAAAACCAGTTTATTTCGTTTCCGTTATTGAAGGAAGCTCAGAAGGCACCGAAATAATTAAATTAAATGCAATTGATTATGACAACGATCCATTACAGAAGATAACTTATTATATTATTTCGGGGGACCCGGAAGGATATTTCGAAATTAATTCCTCAACAGGCGCACTAAAAACAACCCAACGAAAGCTCGACAGGGAAAATCAAGCCGAACATATTTTAGAGGTAAATACAATTTTATTTTTTTTTTTTTTGTATTTTATTTCAAATTCCGATTTTAAACTATCTTTACCCCCTTTTTTTTTTCTATTTTGAAGCACTCATATTTTTGTACACTGTACCAAAACTTGGTAAAGGATATATTGTAGTTGTTCAAATGCATCTAACAGGCAGAAAAAGGCGTGGCGAACCCTCCAAAGTATACATAGGCGAGTCGATGTAGTCACATCCGACCTATTAAAGCCATTAGCCATTAAATTTAGCACGAAGACTCTCCTAATCCATAGGCATAACGAGTTCATTTTTTTTTATTTTTATACTCATCCATTGACCATTTACATCAAGTAGTTTCAAACGAGTTTAGATTTTCTCTCGCATGGTGTCGTGGCCCCTCGCTCTTTTAATATGCATTTTATTTCTCCCAGTGTACTTTATATATGAGCCAGATTTCATCCATCTATATCAAATACTTAGAGATATGATCGAATTTAAGTTTTCGCTTATATGGAGGAGACCACGCCTATCAGAAATATCATAGAAACCTTCCCAAGGTCGCATAAAAAAATCCACCAAAGTTTCATTGTAATCGAATGTTTGGCAACCCTTAAAGGACACACAAATACATAGAGACACATACAAACATTTTTATATATTGTATATAGTTGTAAAAAAAATTTACACAAAGTCTAATTTGTTTCCAATTTGCATAAAGTACTAACCATAATCCTTTATAAATTATGTTAACACAAATATCCATTTGTAACCAAGATTATAAATAATATTGTAAATAAAAAAAGTAAGGTGCTTGTTTCCAATTATTTGTAAACGGCTGTATAAAAGAAAAGTCTGTGTTCAGTTTAACAAAGAAAAGTTCAAGTATATGGTAAATAGCGTTGCATCTCTGGTTAGGTATTAGGTATACACGAAATTCTGTTAAATTTAACGACTAATAATAATATTTTTATTGTTGTAGGTTTGTGCTGCAGACAATGGTACACCGGTGTTGTCTTCGACAACTAGAGTTATTATAGAAATTACAGATATCAATGATCACAACCCAGAATTCGATCAACGTTTTTACAAAGTGCAAGTCCCATCAACAGCAAAAATAAACGAGTCAATTTTTCAGGTAATCACTTATTTTTTTAATATACACTCGAAACTTGCTAATCCCAAAAATTCAGTAATCCGAATGCTTAATTTAATGCATTGGCTACTCTATAATCCGAATTAATTGCAATTTTTTAATCCGAATTAAATTTTTTCCTTATGTTTTTTTAGTGGAATTTTTCATTGTAACGGAAATATACCGTAAGAGTAAAAAACTTGTTTTTTATTTTTATATAATTTAAGAATTAAATTTAAATTTTTCATTGAAACTTATATGTTTCTTTATATATTTTACATATATTAAAACTATCCAGTAATCCAAAAAATCTAATAATTGGGCCTGCAATCATGATTTCGAATTAACAAGTTTCGACTGCATTTGACTAATTGTAGTCATGTTAAATAAATGAATAAAAGTTTAATTGCAAAGGATTCATATTGTATAATATACATATTTTTCATAGTTGCATGCAGTAGACGGCGATATTGGAGAAAATGGGCGAATCACATATTCCATTAAATCAGGGAAAGGAAAAAACAGATTTCGAATAGACAATTCAACGGGTCTTATATATATAACAAAAATAATGGAACCTGAAGCTGAATTTGAATTAAATATCAAAGCTGAAGATAATGGATACCCAAAGAAAAGTCAAACAGCACGCCTAAATGTAGTTGTGATTCCAATTATTGCAAACTCACTAAATCCACCGGTCATAGTTGAAAAGTCACAAGACAATGTTGTCGACGTTACCGAAAGTGATCGACCTGGATTTTTGGTAGCTTTAATTCAGTCGTTAGATGATGACAATGATCAACTTTGGTATAATATTAGTTGTAAGTATACTTTCCAAATCTATGCGCACCATAATATTGTATGTTGAAATTAAAAAGTTGCAGTGCATTTAAGATAAGTTGTTGCATAGTTCTTTTAAATTTTATATTTAAACTACCGGACCCGGAAGATGTTATCCTCCCCATTTTTACAATTTATTCTATTTCCACAATGTGTTTTACAAATGTACCAAATAGTTTTAGAAATATGACATTTTAAACTTTTCTTTTGTTCATGTACCAATTCTCCAGTTCTCTCTCAACTGTGAACGCGATCAAACGATCTCAAAAATTATCCTGCGATATAATATATAATTAAACAACTAACAAAAGTGCAAAAATAATGTGGCATTGACTTTAATTATTACATCAAATTACGTCAAAAAAAGTAAAAATAATAAGTTATAAAACACAAAAGTGATTTAATTAAATCATATTAAAGTGTAAAAACAACAATGCCTACCGCTCTCCCAAACGGGCGTAGGCAATCTACCAGCAACATTGGTTATTTCTCCATACGAGACAACTCTTCATCTCTCTCCGTAAACGCAGAGAGAAGGAGATCTTGTTTACCCATGTCTTAGGACAGAAATCCGCTTACTTGGAGCCCACAATGCACAACTTTAACCACATCTTTACCACCAACGGCAACAACAACAATTACAACTTAAAGCATTTCCAAAAGTACAATAGCACAAGCTGTTTCTACAACTGCAACAATTTACTCAACAACTGTACCTATAGCTTCAGCAAAGACAACAACAAACATAATGCACACTGTAACAGAATCTCTCTCCTCATCATCAGGGATATCAACAGCTTACTCAGTAGTTACGCCGATAACAACCTCAAAAAGAAATCATACAGTAAGTTCAATCACGTCATCAGACACAAAAATAGCAATGTCTAATCAGTTCGATTCTAATTTAAAAACCAAAAACAACGAAAAGCTATCCACAAATACAAATCGCGACATCCAGTCTCCGAGCAAACAATCACAAGCCAACAACAACAATAAAAAACCACAAACTAAAACACAAAATTCCATACAAACAACAATGCAGAATTGATGGTCGAGTGCGCCAAATACAAATACAAACTCAACAAACAGATTTGATATTTTGCAAACTATAGACAATGAAACAACTGATAATGGGACAAATCCAATCCAATTTTTACAAAAAAACTTGAAATTACCCAAAATAATAACGCACGCAAAACTTCATTGACTACCCATCCAGGAATTAAAAAAAATAAACCTCGGCCAATATATATACAAGAAGCACAAGAATTAAAAATATTAACCCAGGCACTAACAGCAACAGTTGGTTACAAAAACTACTTATTAAAATATTTTGCCAACGACGAAGTGCATGTGCAAACTAATCAATCAGCAGTACTCTGCACTAATAAAAATTCTCAAGACAAACACAAACAAATTTAAATATTACACATTCAAGTTATAAGGAAGATCGAAATTTCAAAATTGTCCTAAAAAATATGCGACCGAATGCAGATGTCGATGAAATTAAAACAGAATTAGGTGAACTCGGGCATAACGTCACAAACATACACAACATCAAGCACCGCTTCCACTGTTTGCTATTGAGCTAAAACAAAATGTAAGCAACAAAGACGTTTATAACATAAATACGCTACTTCACAGTAAAATTACATTTGAGCCCCACACCACAAATGAACAGTCGCCCAATGCAGAAATTGCCAAAAATATGGTCATACAAAAAATTTTCCCACACGTGACCTAGTATAGGTTAAATGTGCTGGTAATCACAAGACACTTGACTGCAAAATGACCCTAAACGATCGTCTAGTAAAATGTGCGCTATGTTCCGGGAGTCACACGGCCAACTACAAAGGCTGTGAAAATCCGACGTTTTCCACCCTTAGGTGTAAAGCAAACCAAAAGAGGCAATGAATCTACCGCCACCAATTGAATCTTTATAAAACTCCGTAAAACCAGGAATAAGTTTCGCCAACATATTAGCAAAACAAAACTCCGCATAATCTACTAATGCTAACTCACCTACTCTCTACCCAAAAATTCAAAGAAAAAGACACAAACTTACAAACTAACGACCTTCCAAAAAAAAACTCCACTGACAACGACTTAACCGAACTTAAAGCCATGATAAAGGACTAGATAAACTCAATTAACAAAATTATGAACGTCATTTTATCTGCAATTATAACCAAGCAACATGGACAGTGAACTTAGAATAATTATCTGGAATGCAAATGGTCTATACAACCACTCTCTTGAACTAGACACTTCTTAAATGACAACTTTATCGACATAGTGCTAAAATCAGAAATCCACTTCACAATAAAACATCATATGACTATACCGCCTTATAAAATAATAAACACAAACCACCCTGACGGCACCGGACACGGCGGTTCCGCCATCGTCATCAAAAGTAATATAAAATTCGCAACAATGCACAGCTTTTGCACACAGCTCATACAGTCAACAAGCGTCCATTTGTCTGATAAAGTTAGTAATTTCGCCGTGTCTTCACTATACAGTCCCCCTAGACATAAAATTACAAAATACGAATGTATAAATTATTTCAATTCTCTAGGCCCAAGTTTCGTTTGTGCAAGTGACTTAAACGCCACACACACAGTTTGGGGTTCTAGAATCAAGACAGTAAAAAGAAAAAGCCTCACAGACCCAAAGAAAATTGCAGATTTAATAGACTTCTGTATAACAAAAAACTTTAATACCCAGCATTTCTCCATCAAAAATGTACTTGACCTTTCTTCTGTCCATTCGCCACTATTGTTAACGTACCAACATACCATGGAAATAAAAAATTGAACACGCAACTTGTGTGAGAAAACAGACTGTGACTCTTTTCGGACTTACATAGATAATCACCTAAAAATTATATTCCCTTAAAAAATCAAAATGACAATGACATCGCTATAGTACATCTAAACGACACAATACATTTAGCAGCCCTCAAAACTACTCCAATTATAACTCCCAAAGCCAATATCTCAAATTCCTGTACGAAAAAAAAAAATTGATAAAATCAAAGAAAAATCTTCGAAAAAGGTGGCAAAAAAAAAAACATTTAAAGATAATTGGCAATAAGCAAATCACAAATGATCTAACTCGACAAAAATCCACAGCAGACGCAAATTTTTTGCTCTGGAAAGCGTCAAAAAAAACTACTGAATAAGACGCATCACTAGCCTCCACTAAGAAAAACGAATTGAAATTAGGCCAAAACCAACGATGACCTGCGACCTTGGCAGACTTTTACAAAGACATCTTCTCCGAAAGACAACCCAATAATAGGAAAATACCATTACCTAATAAGCCAGAAGACCAGAAACAAGAATTAAAACCAATTATAATTCACCATATTACACCTGGATATAACCAAATAACAAGAATAATAATGAAGTAACTACCAACAAAAGCGATAATGTACTTGCGCAATATCTACAACGCAATATTTAGGATCCACTATTTCCCTAATTTATGGAAAATCGCTGAAATAGTGGCTATACCACTAGCCAGGGAAATACGCAACCAAAAAAGCTTTATGCAAATCCATCAACTTTTTACCAATAATGGGAAAAATTTTTGAAAAGTTGCTTCTTAACAAACTAAAGCCAATATTGGAAAACAAAAAACTTATACCAGACCAATTGCGTTGTTAGCCACGTTTGCAGACACCATTCTGCTTTACGCCCATGAAAACGTTTCTACTGCAACCAGCAAACTTCAAAATGCTATTGACTCAACAGTAAATTAGTTTAAAGAATAGAACATAGAAATAAATTAGCAAAAGACGCAGGAATTAATATACACGACCAAAAGAATTTATGAAGAAATATATATACAAATAAATGGTACAGAAACTCTCATAGATAACGTGGCGAAATATTTAGGTCTCCACCATATAGACAGTCAGCTAAATTGGAAGCAACATATAATTAAAAAATGAGACCAAGTAAACATGAAATACAAACAACTTGACTGGTTGCTCAACCGTCATTCTAAGTTATCAACAAACAATAAAACAATGATTTATAAAGCAATGATAAAACTAATATGGACTTATGGACTCTAACTGTGGGGGACTGCCAAAAAGAGTAATTTAGCTATATTACAGCGCCAACAATCAAAGATACTACGTGAAATCGTTAACGCTCCTTGGTACGTTTCTAACATGGATATCCATCGTGTCCTAAACGTACCAACCATTGACCACTTATCTATTCATTTAAAAAAGTAATAGACATATGTAAAGTATGATATGACTTATTAGAACCCCTCCTTTCACCCTGAAAAACTATATTCTTGTCGAATGTATTGTAAGCAAAATACTTTAACTATTGGAAAAAAAATATATATAATTATATATGTACTAGTAATCCCGACTGCTTCGCAACGCGTTTTCTTTCTGTCCAAGCTGGTAACCATCTTCCTCTATCAAACCCGTTAAAAGCATGAGAAAAAAAGAGAACACATGCTTTTTCTTTGTCCAATTAGTAATTCCTTTAAATATCCTAATTAGGAGCTGATAAAACAATTTATATTATACTACAACAACAAAAAAAAACAACAACAAAAATTTGTCGTACAACAAAATAAGCAATAAACGTTCGAATGTTTTTGTGTTGATTGATATGTTATTTTTTTTTTTTTTTCTTAGTCATATCTCTTTATTATTAATGTTATCTAGGCTTTAATCAGCACTCAGTTTGTGCTATGAGACACATGGTGTAATTATTTTTTTAAAAACCTAATACTAAAACAAAATATATTTAATTAATTTTAATTTTATATAATTAGTATAGATGAGGCGTTTCACCGCTCATTTTTATAATGGACATACGATCAAAAAAATTCACTTTGCTTCACACTTTATTTTCTCTTTAAAATAAAGAGATAAAGAGCTAACATAAAAAATACAATAAAAAGACAATATAGCAATATTGTTGTTGCTGGTGTAACCCTAGAAGTAGAGAAACGCTATCCTAGGTTATTGGTTACATTGGCATGGAGAGGAAGTGGGATGGGTTGAGACTGTGGGTAGGGATGTATGGGTGGTTCGAACTCAATCTTGGTCCAGGTCCAGAAAGTTGACAATCTCGCAGGGACGGAGCCATAAATATCGAGGGATCAGGATGGTCGGTTTGAGTGGATAACGGAACAGATGTAAGGTGTCGTGTGGCGATTTTACACATCCAGGGCATGTGTCCGGAATTAAGGGATCGATGCGGGCGCGATACCTGTTGGTAATGTGACAGTATCCCGACGAGTACTGTCCGCGTAGATCTTGGCAGATCTACCTCTTCCAGACATATGTCTGGTGGGGGGCTTTTTAATATCGGGTTCAAGAAGCAACAGGAATGGGGGCTGGATAGTGACTCAATGATGGCCCATAGCTTGCCGGTGTTCGGTTGGCAACTTTCCAGATGTTCCCGCCATTTATTTCTGCGATAAACATTGACTTTATCCTGAATCTCCTTGTTGAGCTGTTGTATGCGGGGGCTTGTGGGGTCTAACTAACGGAGGGTATCAGCGAGAGCGGCGGCATCAGGTGAAAATGATGGCCTCGTTGTCGGTATACGACCGGCTGAAATTGTGCGCCTAGCAGCATCTCTGATGATGGTGCGGAATAATTTTTCACCATTTAATGCATCTAGGGGCAAGTTAACTCTGTTGAAAGCCGTCACGGTGATCTATCTGAGGGCTAGCCAGTTGGATTTATTGTAGTTGCTGTAGGTTCTCATCACACTTTTTCTCATGGTTACGCAGTGTGACCAGTATAAGAGTGTGTTCCGAACTCAGAGCTATCTCGGTGCTCCAGTACGTGGTGGCAAGCAAGGGCATGCTTGCTAAGCTGATGTCAGGGGAACTATAATAGTCTCCTAAATTGCGGTGAGTCTTCGTTTAGAACTCCGAATTGTGACTCATCGATCTGCATGGCAAGTGACTGTCCCCTGCCATCTTCTGGATGCTTAGATATCCATAGTGAGTGGAGCGCATACATGTCTCCCATTATCACTTCCCACGAAGTGGAGTTACAATATAGCAATCAGCAGCATTGTTTCAAAGTTCATTGAAAATTCCATGTTCTCTGCAATGCAGACTCGATATATAAAAGTACACCTATCCCCCGATTTACACGGTAGATACGTTCCTGAGAAAAACGGGTAAATCGAAAATTAAAAATTTTCAAGTCAAAACCGTGTAAATCGAAAAGCTTGCAGAAAATGCATAATTTTGCTATTTAACAGTTGTGATTTTTTTCAATATTTTTAGGTGTACATAGAAATAAAAATAAAATGCATTGACAGGTTAAAATATGTAATATATTACGGAAACACTGTTTTTTTATTTAATTACAATACATTAAACAGAAGAACAAAAAATAAAACCAAAGGTGTTTTATTATCCTTCATCACTATCAGAAATTACTCTCATTCTTTTTTCCGGAATCGAAGGTTGGAATTCACTTTCATCACTCGAAGTTATTTGTGCCGATTCGATGTTTAAAGCAGAAATATTTTCATTCTGAGAGATGGTAATAAAATCGGTTATTAACAATTGCTTCGAACCGTGTAAAAGCGAAAACGTGTAAAACAAGTACCGTGTAAATCGGGGGATAGGTGTATTAAGTACTAAAATATATCTAATGCTAATTTAAAATACAGATTCCCTTCTTTCATTGCATGTCGCTAATGCTATTGAATTGGTAATTTTAGATATTGTTTTTTTCATTTAAGCAAGCGGGTATTAAAACGATGAAATTGACTTCATTTTTATAATCGAATTCACCTTATTTTTATATATATTATAAATAGAATAATTTGTTATTAAATGGCTTTCGATGTCGGTATTTTCAGCTGGAAACGAAAATTTTGACTTTTTCATTGGTCGAGAAAATGGAAATGTTTTGCTATCGAAACGTTTAGACTGGGAAATTCGAAACTTTTACAACCTTTCTATAAGTGTCACAGATGGTACACATGTTGTTTGCACAAATCTATTTATTAGAGTAATTGACACTAATGATAACCGGCCACAATTTACTAAGGATATATATCATGTAAACATATCGGAAAATATTGAAGAAGAATCAATTATAATGCAATTGCATGCATCCGATAAAGATGAAGACAAAAAAATATTTTACCATTTGCATGCAGCGCAGGATCCATCATCGTTATCGTTGTTTCGTATAGACTCAATAACAGGCAATGTTTTAGTTACCCAACGTCTAGATTTTGAGAGAAACACAATTCATATTCTTGTCGTTGTCGCGAAAGATCAAGGGACACCAGCCAAACGTAATTACGCGAAGATCATAATAAATGTGCATGACCACAATGACCATTCTCCCGAA
Organism: Stegana nigrithorax; assembly: GCA_037044495.1. NCBI lineage: Eukaryota > Metazoa > Arthropoda > Insecta > Diptera > Drosophilidae > Stegana > Stegana nigrithorax. The sequence goes on along the minus strand of JBAMBQ010000687.1, from coordinate 10,032 downwards.
TTCACATCGAAAATTATTCAAAGGAAAATCCCAGAGTGCGCCGCTATTGGTTCAAAATTGATTGAGATTCAAGCTATAGACCGTGATAGCGCCAGAAATGGAGAACTTCGCTATTCAATAATAACGGGAAATGTTGGAAATATTTTCGAAATTGATGCGAAACTGGGCATAATATCTTTAACATGCGATTTAAATATCAACAAAATGCAAGAGTATATGCTGCAAGTGAGAGCAACTGATTTGGGGCAACCACCTTTATCGTCACAAGTACCAGTCCATATTATTGTGACTATGTCTGACAACGATCCGCCAAGATTTTATGCTCCTTCGGTTATATTAGAAATATTTGAAAATCTACCCATTGATACATTCGTAATACAATTGGAAGCCAGATCGTCATCTTCATTGTTTTTTAAAATAATCTATGGAAATGAAAAGGGAAGCTTTCGGATCAATCCCTCCACCGGTGTCATTGTTGTAAACTCAAACATAGATTACGAACAAACTAAGTAAGTTCCATTTTATATAACATTCATTGCAAGAACACAAAAATTTATAATAATTATGAATATATTATTTTGGGTATTCGAAAAATTGTCGGTAGATTAGGTTCTAAAATGTAATATCTCCGACATCTGGCAATACTGTAGCTGTTTTTGTGAAGTTTACGGAGATGATGCTCTAAAAAACAGCAACGAAGTAGTCTGCTCGTTGTCGAACTGTTGATTTTGAGGTTAAAAATGAAGGGAATAGTTCATTATGAGCTTCTATAACATAGTCAAACGATTGATTCTGATCAACAATTAACGATAACGACAAGCAAGGAATTCAATTAAAATGGTAGGAATTGATCAGCAGAAAAGGTGTTGTGTTCCATCATGACAACGTCAGATCAAACACATCTTTAATGACCCGGAAGAAACTGAGAAACCTTAGCTGGGAAATTTTGATGCATCCACCATATAGACCGGACCTTGCACCTTCAGATTATCGTTTGTTTCGATTCCCACAGAACTTTCTTAATGGGGTAAACTTAAATTCAGTAGAGGCCTGTAAAACGCATTAAGATCAGTTTTTCGCTTAAAAACCCAGAAGTTCTGCACAGATTGCCCAAAAATTGCAAAAGGTTATCAATGAAACCGGCACATATTTGGTTTAATAAAGTTTGTTTCAAATACTTATAAGAAAAGTTTTTTATTTATGGTACAATTTGTAACCGAACTTTTTCGAACACCCAATATTTCCTTCAAAGCGATTTATTTTAAACAATATTTTAAATAAAATATTTCAGGATATTTAACCTGACCGTTTCTGCTACTAACATGGCTTCAGCTACAGAAACTCAACAAGTAATTGTCCATATTTTGGATAGCAATGATAATCACCCGTATTTTTTGCAAACTGAATATATAGGTATAATATCAGAGGCAGCTGAAGTGGGCACATTTGTGCAACTAAAGGATTCCTTACAAAATAGGTAATCATTGGAAATTATGCACATCCATCACGATTTATCCATTCTATATATGTTCTTTTTAGCCATCTACTTTTGAATGCAAGTGATAAAGATGTTGGAATAAATGGAATGATCGAATATTATATTGAAGATGAAAACGCCCAAAAATTTTTCCAGATTATTTCTCCGACAGGTTCGATTAAAATACTTAAACCTTTGGATTATGAAGCAGTTAAAATTTTTTCTTTTCATGTAATGGTATGTATAAATTACTTTCTTGTTATACCCTGTTCCAAAAAATGGTAAAAAAGGGTATATTAAAGTTGTGCAAATGTTTGTAAAAGGCAGAAAGAGGCGTGGCAGACCCCACAAAGTATGTATATTCTTGATGAACATCAAAAGGTGAGTCGATCTAGCCATATCCGCTTGTCTGTCCGTATGAACAAACAGATCTCGGAAGCGGTTAAAACTACAATCACCAAATTTTGCACGAAAACTCTCATATACTATGTATATCGGTTTACTATATCATATAGCTGTCATAGGAACAATCGGCCGAAAGACAACATTTACTGAGAAAAAGTATTTTGTTTATTAAGATATCACTACCAAATTTTTGGTTTAATAATTTTATATATTATCCAATCATATACTTGAATATAATAAATATCGGTTTACTATAACATATAGCTGGCATAAGAACGATCGGCCGAAAAATGACTAACTAAAAATAACTTGAGATATCGTTACCTGATAGAAATATTAAAGCAAAAAATTTTTTATTGAATTTTATTTTGGCTACAGGGCATAGTTGGGTGCGCCCCTGCCTTTATAGTTTTTCATTTAAATATGCACTTATTTCGTGTGCAATATGCATACACATAAATAAAATGTTATAGCTTGAGTACATAAGGTTAATAATTTCTGTGACGAGGAATATTGACAAAAATCTGCATATAAAATGTACATATAAAAGTTAAATGCTATTATCATGATAAGTTTAGATAGTAGTGTTTGTTAATGTAACAAAATAATAAATATTAGTAGTAAAAATAATACTAGAATTAAGAAATTGTGTGAAAATAATTTTGTTTGGTTTAAAAATGATAATTTGATTAAGTTATGATATAATGCCAAAAAAAAGTTTATGTTATCTCCGTAAAAGTTTAATATTTTGTCAAAAATAATAGAAATTAGAATTTGAATCATAGATTAGTCCTGTTAAACTTGGTCTTTACAAAGCAGGGAAGACTACCCCTTCTTCTTTACCGAACAGATGACACCGATTAATAAATTTCCTTTTAATTAATTTTTGTCTCATCACTCCATTAAATTCTATTCCATTCCATCCATTTTTTCATTATTAACGTCTTTAAGGCTAAATTATATTGGATATTATATTTATTAGTGTTTTGGATTCATAGTAACCAATTTAATGCATAACTCACTTTGCAAATTTTAATTTAAAATTTTTTATCTAACATATTTTGGTTAGTGTTATACAGCGTAAAAATTGCAAACCAGATCCAAAAGCCATTTTCTCATGATGATTAATATATAGGGTGATTTATTTACAAGTTTTTTTTAAATTGTAAATTAAACGCAAAGAGAAATTGGATGTCTGAATTTGGCTTATCGGCGAAGACTTTTGACCTTACGTAACCTCATTGAAAAAAGTCCAAAGGTGTGATATCACAAGATCTAGGTGGCCAATTGACAGGTCCGAAACGCGAATTTCAAGCATCATCTGTAAAAGAAACCCAATTGACAAAAATACCTCTAAATGAATCACCTGTTAAAATTAATTTTATAGTTATTTTTAGTGACATACACATACCGCAGGCGTTACTGTTTATATATATAGGCAACTAGACAACTCAGAGCGTAAAAAATAACCACCAAAAACAAAACTACCAGCAGTTTTCTCAAAGTACTGACCGACCGCACAAATCGCAAAAAACTACCACCATTGACAGCTGTATGCTCAGCGTCGGGCAAAAGTTCTTGCTCCGTAAGAAGCATTACTCTAAGAGTTATTACGTCCAGCGTCTTTAATGGAGGTACAGTACATATCGAATAAGTGAAAATGCAGATAAAAGTTTTAAGCATTGTTCCACTTAACCGATTCCCTCAGTATTCATCAATAATATGTGTATTGTTCTTTTATAAACGGACATACGAAATAAGCCTGAAGAAAGCAACAACATTTGCTATCCCTCTCTTTCCCCTTGTTAACGCGTAGAACGATTACTTGTTGTTGTTGTTTTGCTTATTCGCTGACTGTATTCTCTCGCAGGCTATATAGATAATTTGTCTCTTTCTTATACATACGGCTTTACAGTCGTTTCACAATTTTCAAATCACTACCAGCGTTAAAGAAGTTTCACTCCAAAAAATCATGTGTTCAGTTCACACTCTAAACTGCACGAGAAGGAGACGAATTGGGTTCATTTAATAAAATATTGGTACCAAGTTTAAAATGTTTTTTACATTTTTTTATATCTTTATATATATTTTTTTCTACATTTTTTTCTATATTTTTTTAATGTCACCAATCGACACGAGTGGCCTATAGTAAAAGCTCTGGTTAGGTTTGATCAATATATCTTTGTAATACAGCGTCAATTACTGTTTTTGATTTTGTTCTCGATTCAGTGCGGCTGCTTTAGATTTTTAAATAAAATTTAGTATTAAAGAACTCAATCAAACCACCCATTTACGGGTCTATTTTGGTGCAGTGACAACGAAGTCACAGTGCTGAAAAAGTCATAATAGCCATTTTTGTACCGAAGTAGATTTTCGTAACCGAAACCTTTCGTCACTACTTGTAACCATTTTAGCAACGAACGAAAAAGCAGGTAACAAGTTTTTGACTGTGCGCGAAATTATGCCAAGAAAATTATAATTTTGAAGACGTGAAACACTTGCACTTCTTCTTTTGATGAAAATATAAGCAAAACAGAAAATAAAAATAAAAGAATACTGCTGGTGTTATTTGAAAAAAAAAAAAAAAAAACTAAATATTTTATTCCTTATTTAGTACACATTTTTTAAAAGTCTTTGCTAAGGTGGTTAACGAGTTTGCCATTTTTCCAACGTTTGCTGCACTGCACTAGTATAGGCCAAAACCAAGAGTGTTTGCCCCATTTGGACCTCGTATTGCCGGACTTGAGCCTTCTGTTGCTGAGCTAGTGCATGCCCGAGAACGCATAGAATTTTTCCAATTTGATAGGCTCTGAAACAAAAAACTTTTTTTTATGTAAATGCGAAAACCCAAACATATTTTAATAACTTACCTCTTCCTTTTTCGCCATTGACCATGTTAGGCATTTTAGGCCATTGAAATCTTGAGCCAATTGCTCCGAAAGATTTCAAATAACCTGTGGCGCCTGCGGGTTGTTTTTTCCGGCTTGTACGTCCGAATGTTGCCTGCAGAACGCCACAAATTAGTGTAGCTGTTCTGGTGTTGTGCGCTCACCTTTGTTTTGCCTAGAAAAAAGATAAAAAGCATAAATAAATCCTAAAAGTAAATAATAAATTTCTAGCCATGTCCGTTGTTAGATTTTATGATTTTAAGTAATATTCAATCATATTCCCGAATATTATAAATAACGGTTTACTATGACATATAGCTGCCATAGGAACAATCGGCCGAAAAATGGATTTTAGTTAAAAAAAATTTTTTTTCTTGAGATATCCTTACATAATGAATACAAAATATTAAAGAAGCAAACATATATATTCGGTTTTGGATTGGGTACAGGTTATTCTATAGTCGGTTACGCCCCCGACTATAGCCCTGCCTTTCTAGTTTTTTTTTGTTTGCTCACATAGTTGTACATGCTTTTAATTTAATTATTTTCTTAGTTTTTTTTTTATTATAAGTCAACTTGTCATTATTAGCGAATAAATCAGTTATGTGTGAAATTAATTCGAGCATGAATTACTGAATTTAATTTTACGTGTCCGAATAGTCTGATGTGTCTCTTTTCTTTTGTTTTAGGTTTTTGCGATCACTATTAACATTGCTCGCCGATCGCCTAGGATGGGCGGGCTACAGAAGAGCACGAGGGACTTAACACCAGCGTCTCCATCTGTTTTGTTTTATCTGTCGCTATATATTAACTAGGAGAAGCGTTCGTTGTTTTCTCTCTCGCTCCCTTTTATTTTTTTTTTTTTCATTTCTTTTTTTTTCTCTCCTTCTTCTCTTTGTGTGCGTGCACTCTATACTTTTATGTACAAGATGGATAGTAAGAACAAAGGAAGACTTTGTACTACTTGTACCATGGACTGATGCTCCCCAAGTTCGCATATGATAAAATAATTTTCTAATCATTTAGCCTTCGGAATATACTGTTCCACCTTGGCTTGGGGGGACGAATAGCTTAAAATGCTGTTCTGATAAACTTTCTCACACCTGTACAGTTAAGGCACGTTCATTATGTGTGAGGCTTTATTTTTTTTTTTTTGTTTATTTCCTAAAGTTTCATATTTGTTAAGATTTTAACTAAATACATTTTTGAAGTGAGGTTGGGTTAGAAAAATTATACTATTAGTACGGTTACTCAAGTATATTTTTATAACAAATAGATACATTGGATTTATATTAGATCTATTTGACGTTTCCTGCTTAGTCTTCTTGCTTGCGTTAGTTCATGCGTCGGTAACATATTTATCTCGTTGCTTTGGACTTCAACTTTAGAAAAGTATCTTTGTGACGTCAATTTGATTTCTTCGCCAATAGTCGTTAAGTTTAGATTCTTGTGAAGCTCGCAGTTAGATATGTACCTAAGTGCGTTATTGATTGTTTTTAGTATTGTCGACTGCTGTCTTTGTATAATAATAATTTTAGATTTTTTCGCGGTTTCCCATAGTTGTATCCCGTATGTCCAGATAGGTTTGATCATTTGTTTATAAAGAAGTAGCTTGTTTTGAAGTGACAGCTTTGAATTTTTGTTAAGTAGACGGTATAATTGTTTGTATTTTATTATTACTGGATCTTTTTTCTTGTTTAGATGGGTTTTCCAGTTCAGCTTGGTGTCGAGGTGCATTCCGAGATTTTTGGCTTATACTTATAAGTTTCGTTTATTGATAATTTGTTGGTGCGAATACTCGTCTTGTAATGTAAACGATTTCTTGGGATTCTAGTTCATTTAGTTTTATATTCCATAGTTTAAATAAATAAAGCGTTTTTTTTAACTGTGTTTACTACAAACTACTTCCTGCTCGCTGTCTATAGGTCTGTATTAGCACAAAGTAGTACGGTATCATCAGCAAATGTGGCTATCATTGATTCCTCGTCAGCTGTAGGAATATCTGCTGTGTATAATGTATTGAGCAACGGGCCAAGAATGCTACCTTGGGGGCCTCCTTTATTTCTTTTAACGTCGGTGAGCTCACGAAATTTTACATAGAAGTAGATGATCAGTCAAGTGGTATTCAATAAGTTTTGAAATTTTATGTGGAAGCAGTATATTTATCTTATATATGAGGCCCTCATGCCTCATTTTTTAGTCCAAGTCAGTGGTTATTTTGTTTGAGACTCTGTGTATTTGTTGAATTTTTTAATATTTTTATCTGAAGCTAAATTGGTGGTCGGGAATTGCTTTGTTCTGTTCAAGTAATGGTTTGATGGGTCTGTGGGATGACGTCATTGCATGATCCTTACCTGGCTTAGCTATAGGAATCACCTCCGTTATTTTCCACAGTTTTGGAAAGTAATGAATTCTTAGCATTGTGTTGTATATGTTGCATATATAATACAGTGCCAGCGTCGGTAGCTCTTTGAGAATTTTGCTCGTGATCTGATCAAAACCAGGTGCGATATTTTATAAAATTTTTTTTTTTAATGGCCGCTTTTTGAATAACATCGTTAATATGTGCAATTGCTGATTCCATGTCATATGCTGTTTTTAGGCGAATATTTATCTGTAATTGCATGTTTATATGTCGAAAAAAATCTCAATCTGTATATTTATTATGAATTTTACTTTGTTTATTTGAATTTTTAATTTGTGATGTATAGTTAAGTAATATTGGTGAGTGACGAGAAGATAGTTCGAAAGCGCTTTTAATGTCTAAATGGACCAAGTCAAAATTTTAAATTACACAAAAGTCAATCAAGTCTGGTTTTTTCAAAGGATCAGAGGGCCAGTAAGTTGGTTCCCCTGTACTGATGTGTTTACCCAAAATTTCCTGTATAGCGTTTAGAAGGTTTCTTCCTTTAGTATTGGTAATTTTTGATTACCTGGACTTAAAAATCTATTTCCTAAGGTTTCGAAATAACTATAATATTTGTTTGGTGTAATTTTGTGCCTAGGAGGGCTATAGATTGCGGATATTTTAAACTTTCTTCTATTATCCTATATATGTATGTTTGTCGATATAAATTCCATAAATTTTATTGCATACTTGATTATTATTGCTGATCCTGCATGTTCTGTGCCATCTGGATGATTTGTTCTTATTAAATTATAATAAGGAGAGTCATCGTACAAAAGTTGGTAGGTCTAGGTATAACTATTTCCAAGATCCGTTTGTTCATTACGGGTAGACAGACTGACATGGTTAGATCGACTCGCCTTTCGATAATCAAGAATATATATACTTTGTGGGGCCTGCAACGCCTCTTTCTGTCCGTTACATACATATGCACAACTTTATTATGCCTTTCATAATTTTTTGGTACAGGGTATAAAAAGAATACAAATAATATTATTGTTTTAGCTAAGTGATTTGGGTAAACCCAAACTAAACTCAAATGGAACAGCACTTGTAACGATTGTTGTGCAAAATGTAAATGACTGTCCACCTGTCTTTAAAGCAAGGAACTTATATATCACGCTCTTTACGCCTACATTTGAAAACATTTTCGTTACACAAGTCGTAGCTATAGATGCAGACCAAGATGAAGACACTAAGCTCCGTTTTGATATTGTTGATGGAAATTTTGACGAATGTTTCACTATAAATCAAATGGACGGTGTCATAACAACCAGGTTGGATGTAAAAAGAGTTCAATTAAGAGTATACAATAAATTTTTTCTTGCAGAAATATTCAACGATTAAAACCTGATTATACTCTTCATGTCCGAGCATCTGATGGCTTATATTCAGCAATATTACAAATTTATGTCACCGTTGAATCTGCAATTGACCAAAGCTTTGTATTCCAACGACCAATTTACGAGTTCAGCACGGTCGAAAACTCAACAACAGTGGCTACAGTGGGATTAGTCAATGTTGTTGGCAATTTGTTACATGAGAATGTGATGTACCATATACTTAATCCGACAAATCTGTTTCAAATTGGATCTACTTCAGGTGCAATTAAAACGACTGGCATTATGTTTGATCGAGAAATGCAAGATACTTATAAGTTGTATATTGAGGCAAAATCTATATTGTACCAAGCTAATAACCGTTATGTGCGTAGAGCGATTACAACAATTGACATCTCCATATTGGATATCAACGATAATTGTCCGATGTTTGTTAATTTACCTTACTACGCTACAGTTTCTGTGGATGATCCAGTCGGGACTGTTATCATGCAAGTAAAAGCTATTGACTTAGATAGTTTAGAGAACGGCGAAGTTCGTTATGAAATGAAAAAAGGTAATGGAGAGTTATTTAAAATCGACCGAAAAACTGGTGAGTTATCCTTGAAACAAAGCGTTGAGGAGCATAATCGAAACTACAAAATATTCATTGCTGCATATGATGGGGCCATAACGCCATGTTCTACCGAGGTTTTCATTCAAATTAAGGTACAGGCTTGTATTTTTTTTTTTTTTTCAATTCATGCATTGAATTTGTTTCTTTGCCACAGGTTATTGATAGATCAATGCCCATTTTTGACAGACAGTTCTATACTGCAAACGTCAAAGAAAACGCTGAAATATATTCGTCGTTATCAGTAACAATTAAAGCAGAGAGTCCGTTACGTCGAAAATTACTGTACACTTTATCATCAGGCAATAATCATGAGCTTTTTGAAATTGACTACAGAACTGGTAATGCTAAGAATTTTTATCGCATAGTTCTTGTTTAAATTTTCATTGTATTATACTTTGTAGGAAATATTTTTATAGTTAATGAATTGGACTACGAATCTAAGATGAGTCACGAACTTTTAATACGAGCCACTGACAGCTTGTCTGGAATTTATGCCGAAGTTGTGTTATCCATCAGCGTTTTTGATGTTAATGATTGTTATCCAATAATCCAACCTGAAAACTATAATTATACTTTACCCGAGAATACCCCATTCGGATCTCAATTATTGAAAGTCAACGCTTCTGATCTGGACACTGGCGTAAATGGACAACTGTCATTTTATATTGAAACGATTAACGGTCAAAATGAGGAAGACCAGTTTTATATTGATATTTCAGAAGGATATTTATATTTGAAAACATCCATAGATTATGAAAAAGTAAAAATGTATCACATAGTAGTAACCGTCAAGGATCACGGCAGTCCACCTTTGAGTTCAAGGGCAAATATCTTTATCACTAGTAAGTAAAACTACTAATCGCTAAAAAAAATTTTTTTATTTTTTGTTTTTATTCAAG
>JBAMBQ010000682.1:0-11255 GCA_037044495.1 Stegana nigrithorax | reverse complement strand
AAGATATCGTTACCCAATTTTGGGTTTAAAAATTTTTAATAATATTCAATCATATTCGGATTACTATAACATACAGCGGCCATAGGAACGATTGGCCGAAAAACAACATTTACTAAGAAAAACTTTTTGTTTATTAAGACATCGATACCAAATTTTAGATTTTATGATTTTAAGTAGATTAAAATTTAATATTGATATTCTACACAACCATTTTAACGATATAGCTGAAAGTATCATATTTGCTAAACCTAAACATTATACCAAAATACATTCTTAGTCACAATGAAATTAAAAACATTTACAAAATTTTAAAACAAAAAAAAAACAGATAAACCAACGCTATCTCCGAACTAAATATTTATCCATGGTTAAACTTACAAATAAATAAAAATAATATTGTATTTAATATAGGAATCCCCATTGTAGACTTAAACATGTGTACATTATCACATAAAATATCTTTACCAATTAATAGAACAAAATACGTATCAGTTCCACAATACATCACGTATAATAACAACACCAATATAACTTTTGATAAAGTTTGTACAATAGTCGAAAAAACCTTTTACTGCAATGCAGCAGATATTTCAAAAAGCAATGTTAAATTAGAATGTATTTTTTTTTTCGCAGACGTTGTGGTAGCGCAATACCAAATAACCAGACCTAGTGTCTGTTCCACAGCTACGACCGATCATGGTCAACAGCTGCTTTATCTACTTAACAAAGTTTATTATTACTAGAAGATTACAAAAACTAATTAATAAAATTAAAACTAAATTAAAATTAATACAAATATACGTAGTAAAAATTCAAATAAGTAACTAATTATATTTAATTTCATTAAATCTACGAGTAAGAAGAGATTCTAAAGAGGCAGAGGAGGCTATGTCAGAAAATAAATGATAGAGTTATAAGCCAAACACATAACATAAATGGGATGATGCAGTAAGAAAGATGATCATGCAGTGTTTTGTCTAATGGGCAAATAGTATCTTGTTGAATGCGAAGGCACTTCAAAGTTTATTTTCCCGAGGATACAAGACGAATTGACTTTTCCGTTTATCAGGTTATGAAAAAAAGTATACCTAATACAGATCTCCGACTAGCTTAAGTAGGAAGATTAATCAATTTAAGGTGGGAATGATATGAAGGAAGGCGCATTGCAGAATTCCACTTTAATCCACGCAACGCAAAAAGCAAAAAAAAATTTTTTTGACAGATTCAATTCGGACAGAATATGTTGCGAGTTGGGGATTCCATACACATGAAGCATATTCTAAAATTGGACGAATTAAAGAAGTAAAAAGCTGCTTGGTGGTATACGGATCATTAAATTCTTTAGACCATCTTTTAATAAAGCCAAGATCACCTCTAGCATTATTAGTGGACATGAGAAGGTGAGAACTAAAGTTAAGTTTCGGGCACATCAAAACACCTAAGTCGTTAAATTCATAAACACGTGCTAAGGTAGAATCACTTAAGGAGTAGGAATACAACCTAGGTTTGCTACGAGTGAAAGACATAACTTTACACTTTTCACAATTTAGGTAAAGAAAATTATCCTTACACCACTTTGAAAGTTGATCGAGACCTTCTTGAAGAAGATTCTTATGAAGAAAGAAATCTAGAGTAAAACAAAGTTTTACATCATCAGCAAACATAAGCACTGTAGTGGCGAACAGTCCGCATATGGGATCAGCAGCGAACACGTCACCCCAATAGGGTCATGAGTTCGTACGCATAAGTGCAGACAAGCACTAGTTCGGTCATGCATGCTAGCAGCAAGCACGCAAAACGAAATCGAATGTTTTAGAAAATAGACAACGGTAGAACACAACAACAATAACGTTGCCGCCTGGCCTACGTCACTTCCAATAAAGTAACGGTCCTAGCGCCAGGCGACAAAAGACAGAGAAACAATTAGCAAGCGACTAGCGTGCCTTCACACATACAAGCGCACAAGTGCATTCAGCTGTACGATTTTTGGTGTAATAAAAGCTCACGAACGCCGCAGCCAAAAGTGATAAATCACTCGCGCTAGAATAATGAGTTCATTCGAGTGAAGACATTTAAAGTGAACACTCACGATCAGCGTAAAAAGTATTAAATTTCAAAAAGTGAATAAATTTCTTAAAGTGAACACCCACGATCATCAAGCACACAAAAGAGAAGGTAACCCCGCTGCCATATTATAATAAATATAGTGAATGATGTGCTAAATTTACAGAGAAAGTAAAAACGCCATCAGATCGATCTAACCCCAGCACCTCAAGGCGCTCAGCTGACGGTGCATATGTCCGCCGAAACGGTCAAGAGCTGCGGGGAAGAAGCCGCAGAAGCCGAGTCCACCGCCGCACCGCAGCCCAGCGAACGGGTCGGGCCAAAGACCATCACCATTAGTGAATACCGGGCACGGCAAGCGAGCGTACAAAGGGCCTTACGGAAGCGTAAAGAGGCGGAAAAAGCGCCCACGCGCATACCGCCTACGCCAAAGCCGCCTCAGAAGAGAGGGGGCGTCCTGACCGGCTTGGTGCGATGACGCGCAGATTAGCTGCAAACCGCTCGCGACACTAAGGATCCAGCAGTGCGCGAGAAAGCCCTGTAAGAGGCTGGTCAAGTGGAAACCGCAATACGAAAAAGGAAAAGACCTCGGCCGATGTCACGAACGTTGACCAACAATGTTAGCCTAGTCTAAGCATAATTGATATTGTATAGAATCTCAGTTTCTACTACGCTGCGCTTAAGAAAAACTGAAGCACAGATGCGACCAAAAGCAGTACTACTACGTAGGCAAACACCCTTATGGTGAAAATTAGCTGGTAGGGCATAGTCTAATTCTCCGTGCACGTAATATCATTAGGGGATACTAGCATATATACATGTATATATATATACAGTACAGGCGCCACATCGCTGCTCGAAAAAGTCGTTCATACCTTAAGTACGGAAACGATCGCTTGTCATTCTATCCTTTGTCATTCTATTTCAGCTTACAGCAAGAGCCCGGTGGTACCATCGACGTTGGAGCAGCATAGTAGCCGGGTGGGGCAAAAAAAAAAATATTGAAGCGTCCAGCATAAAACAAAGGGTAAGCCGGAAAGACCCGGTATTCGTACATATATATATGTAGTGCACCCTAAATTAGCCACTATTAGCTCTAAATATTTGTAAGTTATTTAGTCGCCTTAAGCTTGGTGTAGTTAGACAAATAGCAGTAGTTATTAGGTAGCGTCAGCTGGCCTTATGTTTAGAAGTTTAGCCAACTAAGTATATATATATACACATATGGATTTAAGTAGTAAAACTAGTATGAACCAAACTAGCCTTACTTTTCCCAGTAAATTGGATTTATTTTTCTTGGTCGAATGTTAAGTGAAAATGGATATCTAGTTTTTTAAAATGGTCGGATTGGTCGGACGGTTGAAAAAGGAACTCGCTTAGGACCCCTGTTAGAAACAGTTAGGGCGACTGGCAGTACAAGTAGCTCCATGCAGTCGCAATGGTAGGGTGGGTAGAGACGGAGCGGTGGCCTTCCACCTCGGCCTCCAGTTTCTCCTGTGACCATCAGCTGGTCGTCATCATTTATAGGTTGTCATGGTTTTCTTTCTTTTGCGGGTGCACCAGGGCGACGCCCACGGTGTCGTCGCCCATCTATGCATGTGACGTTTGTGTAAGAGATCGTGGTGTGTCGAGTTTAAGCCTACGCACATGCATGATTTTCTATGAATCAAGTTGTGTAGACTGTTCCATTGCGCTCACATAACCGCCATCAACACGAAACACTCACACCTAGTAAACCAAGACCTACTTAAACAAGTATCACACGCGGAAACAAAAAGATTAAGTAACAGTCACATTACAGCACATGAGAATGCTTAATAACCGATGGAAGGTCATTTATGAAAAAGCAAAGGACCTAAGTGGCTGCCTTGTGGGACACCTGAATGGACATTAAAATTTTTAGAAACACAGCCATTAAATAAAACTTTTTGGGACCTACGTCTTAAATAGCTATCAATCCACATTACAAGTTTAGGCGAGAAGCCAAATCTATCTAATTTAGTAAGAAGCAACGAATGGCAAACACTATCAAATGCTTTACTGAAATCAGTATAAATAACATCTGTCTGACAATAACGAGTAAGTCCACTGGAAACAAGTGAAGTGAACTCTAGAAGATTTGTAACTGTTGAACGTTTTTTAGAGAAGCCATGTTGAAATATACTCAAATTAGGAATAATATAATGCTGAAGCTGATCAGTAATTATATGTTCCAGTAACTTCGGTATTGCGCATAGCTTAGCAATACCACGGTAGTTAGAGATATCCCTTTTACTACCTTTTTTGTAGAGACGCAAAATGTAAGATTGTTTCCATACCATAGGAAAGGAAAAGGTTGTAACCGATAAATTAAACAACTTACAAAGAGAAAGATGTAAATCATTAGAAACGTACTTTAAAACGCATGCAGGAATACCGTCAGAGCCAACAGAAAAAGTGGGTTTAATAGCTAATAAATAACACAGAAGCATTTTTTCATCAATAACTGGACAATTGATTGGATAGATAGATAAGATTGGGTATATACATACCATCCATTTGTATACAGTGCGCGTGTTTCGTAAAGTTATTTTCTGCTGTTTTGTACTTTGTAAATGCTAAGAAAGTTTTAGTATAAATGTATGTGCATAGAAAGTTTATTTCAAAATTAAAGATTTCTATTTGAATAAAAATCACTTGTCTTATTAAACGGTGAAGTTCAAAGCGTGCGTCATAACATAACAACAACAACAAATTTGATACAATTGTCTAGCAGTGCTGCATAATGTGCGTCCTCGCTGAAATTAATCAGTTATGAATCTTAAGACAAAAAAAAAATGAATATCGGAATTTTATAAACACTGCAGCGTTTTTATTTTTTTCGAATTCCAAAATGGCAATGCAATTAAACATCTTAAAACCTTTGCATAAATGTGAAAAATGTGGAAAAATCAACAAAAGTTGCAAACTTTTTGAGGCTGCAACAAGAAATCTTTATTCATTCAAATGCTCAAACACAACGCTATTAAACACACGAATCAGAAGCCAAACAGAAGAGGCCTCTGTTCTTAGGTCGGGATAAAAACTAAGTGAGACAGAACTATCACTATAGTTATTCTGGAAGAAGCTGGCAAATAAATTGGAAATATCAACAATATTACATCCCTCAGCGTTGCCTAGCTTCATAATAGAGGGAAAAGTATTAGATCTGCGTTTTGAATTTATAAAATTATAGAACGATTTAGGATCACGTTTAATATTTAATTACCGTTAAATAAGTACGAGTTATAGCACGATTTATTCGCGTGATTTGTGTAATTTGTGTTCTTTCAAGATCTGAAACAACATCCTGGCCAGCTCCCATCTGTCGCGATAGCGGGTGGCACCAAAACCACATCAAGTTAATCGCCTGTGCGGATCAAAGTTCGATTGATCTATACAAGGGGGCCATACAAGCCATCTCCAGGATTGGCGAATTATGGCCCGTATCAAAGCTCGAGCTAATAGCAAAGGAGGACATCCCCTGCTTACCAAGGGCGAGGGCATGGATACCAGCCGAGCCATCAGACCCGGAGATGGTGCTAGAAATTATCAGGGTATGCTACCTCGAGCTACCAACATCGAGGCACATCACTAAGTTAGAGGAACCAAAAGGAGAGTTCTGCACTGCAACACTGACACAATTCATCCTGTTCACTAGGAAACATAAAATCCCCCATCTAGATCCAATCATACTTAAGGGAAAATGTCTTGCGATCTCAGAAGAACAAAATACTTGGGTTTTATCATTGATAGGAAACTCTCATGGAAGCCAAATACTCTAGAAAGAGCAAGGAAGGCCAACGAGGTTCTGTACGCCTGCAAAAGAGCGATAGGCAAAACCTGGGGCATCAAACCTAGAATTGCATATTGGCTCTATATATTGGTACTATATATGTAGTATCTTTTGCGAGCTGCTCTCAATCTGCAAACCCATTAAACTAATGGATCATTGAAGTGTTTTCCAAGCAGAAATAACCGCCGTTCACGAGGCCATAAATTAGTTGCGGATAAACAGAATATCCGGTAAGGATATCTGTATCTCATCAGGCATCCAGGCTGCCTTAAAAGCCCTGTATGCACATCAAATAACATCTATGAGTGTACTAGATTGCCGTCGATCTCTTAACGAGATGGCTACACAACTCTGCATTAGCCTATGCTGGGTTCCCGGTCACAGGGATATTCCAGGGAACTGCACAGGCCGAACAACTTGCAAGGGGCGGAACCAATCTGTTACATAAAACCAGGAACATGGAGCGTTATTCTATTCGCAACATTCGAACTCCTCGCCAGGGAAAAACTAATCAAACTCATAAACCTAGGGTGGAATAGTGCTTCTACCTGTGATATAGCCAGGCAAACGTGGCTAAGGCCAAACCAAAGACTATCCAACACCATATTCAGATTAGATAGGATCAACTGAGTACCCTGATAGGAAGTGGAAACAATCCAGCACCTTTTTAGCATATGCCCAGCTCTAGTCAGAAGGATAATACGTATCTTAGGATCTTCTTTCCTTCAAAGTTTAGAAAACCTATACCAACTAGGAAAAAATAACCTTGTTTGCTTTATCAGAGGCTCTGAATTTCTTTACCAAATTGAGAGGTAGCTAGGCCTGCATCCTGTTGCTCACAACGGATGATGCAGCTACCTAACCTAACCTAATAAAATATTTAAAAAAAGAGTTATATCTATTTTTTATTTATCGGGAGTTTTTCAATAATGAGAATAAAAATAATTTATATTTTTATCAGAGTTTTTGAACAAGTGAAAAAAAAAAGAATTAATGTGTTTTTCTTCAAATACCCCATCAAACATAAACATAATTCACCCAACTATATATAAATACATATTATTGCGTCTCAATAAAAAAGAATAAAACCGTGTTATAAAAACACAAGAAGTTTTATATTAATGTGTATGAATGCATATGTAACTGAAAAGCGAAACAAAACCAATTACTAGCAAACATTGTATAACAAAAATTTTTTTTAATTTAAATAAAAATCGAGAAGAAATTAAATATAATCAAAAAACATTTAAAAAATGAACTACCAACTGGTGTTACATACAAGAATTTGATCAGTGACTGTGCAAAAGTAAAATTGCAAATAAACAACTAACTGGTGTAAACTACAAAAATCTGATCAAATTGTGTAAAAGCAAAAATTGCTAATTTATTAAAACAACACAATCAACAAAGACGAGTATATCAAACCTCTCACAAACAAGGCTACTAAAGAGCTGAAGAGTAACGGCATATGAACAAACTTTTGAGAGACCTGGACAAAGAAGGGGACAAATCCATCAACCATCTACCCACTACCAAACGAGTTCGGCGATGAGGACGCCACTGTGGACGCAGAAGAAGAAGAATTCCACGAGGATTTCCTAGCCATGGAGGAATAAGGTCAAAGGTTTTAAACTCGATTTTTAGTCATCTGTCAATTATTTTTATAATTGATCTATTGAATAAATTATAAATTTCTGTATGAATATTTTTTTTTATCAATGACTAGAGAAATTTTGTTTCTCCCCTCAAATAATTATTCATTATCAAAAGTGTAAAAGTTATTTTGCAGCGATGACGCGCTAAATTTTCAATTACCTTTCGAATTAAAATTATAACCTTTCTATAGGAAATAATTGTTAAAAAAAAAGAAAATTAAATGACTTACGGATTTTCTTAACTTTAGTAGGCAGAATCCACTTAATTCTTCAATCATATGATGCACTTGAACAATCAATATTTTCAGACGGAACATAGGAGAACTTTTCGACTAACTTAGGGCGACCACATTCAAGACAACCCCAATAGCTTTTTACGAAGAACTAAAAACTTAGTGCCCTCAATTCAAAAACACAACAAGTGCTTGGCACAGGACCAGGAACAGTAGAATGTGTATTGAATAATATCCGGAAGGCATTTTGGTAGTAAAAATCAAAATGCCAGAACCAATGAAAATCATTCTTAATTGCCGCAGACTAGAAACCCTGCAATCTGCCATGGAAATACTGCATCAAGGACAATATACATATCCATCCAACCAAAGGCAAAATAGCAATCGAAAAAATAACAACAACCACAACAATAACCGCCATAACAACGGTAACAATAGTGTCAACGGTAACAATAACAGTAATAATTTGAATAATAAAAATAATGACAATAGGAATAATTCAAATGGACAATACAACCATAATAATTCAAGCAACCACAACAATGGCAACAACAGTAGAAACCGCTACCAAGGACAAAATTCACGAAATAACAACTCTAACAAAACTTAAACCAAGAATTACCTGTTGTACCAATGGAAGTAGGAAACCAAGAAATGATGGCAAATCCAGCAGAAAATTTTTATTTACGTCTCAGAAACGACCAACCATATATAAGAATCAAAACAAAAATCGTATGCATAAAGTTCATAATCGACACAGGTGTCACACATTCCTTAATTTATCCAGAACTATGTGATCTCAAATGGAGGACACCAATGGCACAATCGATAATTCGAACTCTACAACATACGGTTGTAATAAGTGAAAAATTAGCCATTCCCACTTTCAAAAGAATCGGAAACTACAATAAAAAATTAGAATTTCTCGTTTGTAAATTCTATAACAATTACGATGGTATCATTGGTAATAACATACTGATACCATTAGATTAAAGTCCTAATAAGACTGATGGCAAATAAAAAGAAGCATTAAGAAAAAAAAAACTGATACTACATATTAAACGCAATGATTAACTTAAAGGAAAAAAAAATCAAAATTGATCATAACGAATTACTACTACAATTTCTATCCAAGGAAAATGATAATCCAAAGAAAATCCTATTCCAAAGGAAAAAGAAAATGAACATACAGTTCATGAACCAGAAACGATAAATAACATAATTAAGAAATTCTGCCCACGATTGCAAGATCGTAAGAAAAGGAACTTTTGTGTTTACGCTATGGAAGAAAACTTTGAAGAACCGATCCTAGATCAGATAAGGACGGAACACCTTAATTTGGAAGAAAAACAAAGTTTGTTACCTATAAAAAAAAAATTTCAAAATATTTTTTACATTGAAGACAGTGATCTTTCGTTTACAAAGATGATAAAACATCAAATGAGGACAACAGACAATGCTCCAATTACAGCTAGAACATACCGTTATCCATATATGCATAAAACTGAAGTAGAAGGACAAATTAAAGAAATGTTGAAAAAATCATTAGACACAGCCATTCCTGGTATTCTGCACCCTTTTACGTAGTTCCAAAGAAAATAGACGTCAGCCGAAAAACCAAATGGACATTTGTGATCGATTATCGAAAACTAAATGAAGAAACCATAAATGATTGCTACCCAATTCCCAATGTGGAAGAGATTCTTGAAAAATTAGGAAGATGCCAATACTTCACTACATTCGATTTGAGGAATCAGATATACATAAAACAGCTTTTAGTGTCGAAGGTGGCCACTACGAATTTCTTCGTATGCCATTTGGCTTAAAAACAGCCCCAGCAACATTTTAACGTTTAATGAACAATGTACTATCGGACTATATTAATAAAATATGCTTAGTGTATATGGATGACATTATAATATTCTCAATGTCTAAAGGAACATGTTGAATCAATCAACAAAATTTTCAAGCGGAAAAGAGAAACTTTATTAAAAGTTCAATTAGACAAGTCTGAATTTATGAAACGAGAAACTGAATTGTTAGGTCACGTTCTAACAAGCGAAGGTATCAAACCTAACCCAAAGAAAATATTTTTCGTATTCCCCGTGCCAAAGAATCATTAAGAGATAAAAGCATTTTTAGGCATAACAGGCTACTACCGTAAACTTATAAAAGATTACTCTACTATAGCTAAACCGATTACCAAATATTTAAAAAAGGATGTTAAAATAAATGAAGTAGATCAAAAATATAGTTTTTTTTAACAGTCTAAAAACTTTAGTAGTAAACGACCCAATACTAGCTTATCCAGATTTTGAAAAAACATTCGTGTTACAAATAGATGCTAATAATTTCGCTTTTGAAGCAATTTTTACACAAGACGGACAATCTATCTGATACGCTAGTCGTACACTAAATAATCACGAAATGAATTACAGCATTACAGAAAAAGAATGTCTCGCTATAGTATGGAGTACCCAGTACTTCCGACCATACCTATTCGGTGGAAAATTTGTTATTGAAACTGATCATAGACCTTTGACATGGCTGTTCCCCATAAAAGAACCAAATTCCAAACTCCTCAGATAGAGACTACGTCTAAGTGAATACGACTATGACATTAAATATAAAAAAGTCATCCTCAACAGAAACGCAGACGCATTATCTCGTGTCATGATAAATTTCACCGTCAAGGATAGTCGAGTTAACATTACGAAAAACCCAGTCAATAGTATAATAGGCAACTTTTTATATCTAAGAAAAATTCAGGTTCATTGACAATACTAAATCTTACAATATTCAATTCACATCGAAAAATAATCACGGCAAAGATGTTTGACAGGGATACCATAACTACCATTTTAAGAAACCATTTCGATCCCGAGAAAACCAACACACCTAATAATAGTTGAAAAACTTTTCTAAAAATTTTACGACGTAATTGTAGGATATTTCAATAAAGACAAACTGACACTAAGAGATACAAAATGTCAGAAATTATTAAAAGATATTACAGATGAAAAGGAACTAGCTTCATTATTTGCAAAAGAACATTTAAGAAACGATCGCCGAGGAATAAACGAGAATTATTACCAACTAAAGGAATTTATATACTAGTAGTAGATCTTTATTTTTTGAATTTCATTGGTTTTTGTTAATTTTTCTTTCATACAATTTCACTCTTAAGAACTACGAACTTATAATACCAGTGGCATGTCTGTCTGACGTCCGCCACCGCCCTTAATTCTCGGTGGTTCAATTTATCGCTTGACTTTTCTATCTTGTTCTCCCTTCAGCAGTACTTCTTCATGCATATTTCTTCACATGCCAGTGTCCTCTGGAATCCACGCGACGTTATATTTATTTGCTAAACCTATTTCTCGAAGAATTGCGACCTTGTTTGTACCAGATAGCTCGTGACAGTTCTAGGTAGTCTATCCTCCTTTAATTCCATTGTGTATTTCATATACCCAAAGTGTATCGAAAGAG
>JBAMBQ010000676.1:0-12909 GCA_037044495.1 Stegana nigrithorax | reverse complement strand
TTAAAATTTATTTTCCCGAGGAGACAAGGACGAATTGACATTTCCGTTTATCAGGTTATGAAAAAAAAGAATACCTAACACGGATCTCCGACTAGCTAAGGTAGGAAGATTAATCAATTTAAGGCGGCAATGGTATGAAGGGAGACGAATTGCAGAATTCCAGTTTAATCCACGCAACGCAAAAAGCAAAAATTGTTTTTGGACAGATTCAATTCGGTCAGAATATGTTGTGAGTTGGGGATTCCAAACACATGAAGCATATTCTAAAATCGGACGAACCAAAGAAATGAAAAGCTGTTTGGTGGTATACGGATCATTAAATTCTTTAGACCATCTCTTAATAAAGCCAAGAACACCTCTAGCTTTATTAGTGGTCATGAGAATGTGAAAACTAAAGTTAAGTTTCGGGCTCATCAAAACACCTAAGTCGTTAAATTCATAAACACGTGCTAAAGTAGAACCGTTTAAGGAGTAGGAATACAACCTAGGTTTGCTACGAGTGAAAGACATTACTTTACACTTTTCACAATTAAGGTATAGAAAGTTATCCTTACACCACTTTGAAAGTTGGTCGAGGTCTTCTTGAAGAAGATTCTGATGAAGAAAGGAATCTAGAGTAAAACAAAGTTTTACATCATCAGCAAACATAAGCACATGAGAATGCTTAATAACCGATGGAAGGTCATTTATGAAAATATTAAAAAGCAAAGGACCTAAGTGGCTGCCCTGAGGGACACCAGAATGAACATTAATATTTTTAGAAACACAGCCATTAAATAAAACTTTTTGAGACCTAAATATTTAAATAACTATCAATCCACCTTACAAGTTTAGGCGAAAAGCCAAATCTATCTAATTTAGTAAGAAGCAACGAATGGCAAACACTATCAAATGCTTTACAGAAATCAGTATAAATAACATCTGTCTGAAAACAACGGGCAAACCCACTGGAAACAAGTGAAGTGAACTCCAAAAGATTGGTAACTGTTGAGCGTTTTTTACAGAAGCCATGTTGAGATATACTCAAATTTGGAATAATATAATGCTGAAGCTGGTCGGTAATTATATGTTCCAGCAACTTTGGTATTGCGCATAGCTTAGCAATACCTCGGTAGTTTGAAATATCCCTTTTACTACCTTTTTTATGAAGAGGCAAAATGTAGGATTCTTTCCATACCATAGGAAAAGAATAGGTCGTAAACGATAAATTGAACAACTTACGAAGAGGAAGAAGTAAAGCGCTAGCACAGTGCTTTAAAACACATGCAGGAATACCATCCGGGCCAACAGAAAAAGTGGGTTCAATAGACAATAAATAAGACAGAAGTATTCTTTCATCAATAACAGGGCAATTAATCGGGTAAGAGGCCCCATTAATTGGGTCAGAATAAAAACTACGTGAGACAGAACTATCACTATAGTTATTTTGGAAGAAGCTAGCAAATAAGTTAGAAATATCAGCATTATTACATCCCTCAACATTACCTAGCTTCATAATGGAGGGAAAAGAGTTAGACCTGCGTTTTGAATTAATAAAATTATAGAACGACTTAGGATCACGATTAATATTGAGTTTAACGTTAATTAAATACGAATTATAGTAAGATTTATTCGCGTGATTAAAATTGTAGCGCGAGACAGTATAATTTGCATAATCAACTGCCAAACCGGTACGTTTAAATTTATTAAACAGACGATTTTTACGATTTTTCAACCGAATTAAATCGCGAGAAAACCATGCTGGTCTATTTGACTCAGGGAAAACCTTAACTTTAGGAACGCATTTTTTGAAAAATTTTAGTAAAGTTTTGTTAAACAACTGCACAGCTTCATCGATATCTCCCATGGAATTTAAAGCCGACCAATCAGTATTTAAGAGAAACTGGTTAAGTTTACCAAAATCAGTTTTTCTAAAACAAAAAGATTTGCTAGCTTTCCCACTAGGTGAATTCGATGAAGATGTCTTCATAAGAATTTCTAGCTGAAGAGTAGGGTGGTAACTATCTTCAGGGGTAGATAATGGATTAGACCTACGCACTGAAAAATGTGTGGCAAGATCAGTAAAAACTAAGTCAAGTGTACGATTCATAATATTCTTAATAAAATTTATTTGCTCAAGAGAATCATCTAATATTGCATCAACAAAATTACACGAAGAGCCAGGTACAAGGGAATTAGAAAGCTCAGAGGGGGACCAAGTTACAAGTGGGAGATTAAAATCACCCATGACTAATAAATAGTCAGTAGTTTGTAGAAGAGAGTGGACGAATTTTATAGAATCCACATGAGCCGTGTAAGTAATATCATCAGATGAAGGTGGAATATAAGAGCAAGTCAAAAATATATTGCAATTGTTAACGAAAACTTTAACACAAAGAAACTCAATATTATTAGAGAAAGGGGTAAGTATTTCATCGGCGCATAGAGATGAATTGACAGAAATCAGAACACCACCACCAATTCTCGCGGACCGATCTTTCCTAAAAGTTACAAAATTACTATTAAAGATTTCTGAGTTAAGGACTTCAGGGCGGAGCCAGGTTTCAACAAAGACAATAATATCAGAATCAAAAGAAAAGCTATCGAGAAATAACCTTTTAAGTTTAGAATTAATTCCTCTAACGTTTTGAAAAGATACCAACAGAGTTGACAGCTGAGAATTATTTACTTTTTTCGCTGTTTTGCCGCACTTTTTGAGTTTTTTGGTACCGGGACCAAATTAGCTACAATAGGTGGAGCTTTTTTCCGATCTTTGTAATCATATTCATGCACAATACAATTACTAGGCCAAAAGTCGGGTTTAAGCAATTCCGCGAAATAATCGGCCGGAACTATAATTTTAAACGAAGAAATAGATCGCTTATGGGCAAACTTAAATTTATTTATATTAGTATTAGAGATAGATGGACATTTAGAAACTACATATGTAATGATTAACATCACATTCCGTAGTGTCAATGGCCAACCGGGAGACAAAGACAGCCTTCGTGACAGGAACGACAACTAAAGGCTTAGGTGAAATTTTGACTGAAGGTTGTATAGTTGGCACAATAGCAGGGTTAGAAACACCTGTATTAACTGCCACAGCAAAAGAAACTGGAGGAGAAACTGACATAGGAGTTGAATACACCTGGTCGCCATTTAGATTTGAGCAACCAGGAGTATTTAGGCTGTCATCAGCATTAATAACAATTGTAGGGGGTACCTTTGTTTTGGAAGATTTGGCCTTCTTCCGTTTAGGAGACAAATCAGAACATTTGTACTCCTCAAAAGATTTTTCATAATCTTCTAGCTTTTCACCAAGCCGTTTATAATCCTTTACTAACTCCGAAAAGGCATTACGGGATTTCATAACAAATTTGGAAAAATTAATTTCCGAAGGACGGCAGTCAGGACACGACCAGCGTAAGCCATTACTTTTGGCAATGATGTCCACGATTCGACCATTCAAGTCAGCACAAGCGACATGTGCATGGTTATCGCAAATCCAACACGATACAGAAACGCTAGCAGCATCAAGTGATTTCTTACACTTCGCGTAACAACAAGCCATGATTACAAAAGGAAAAAATGAATTAGAAAAAAATTTTAAAATATTCAAAATTAAGGATTTGATAGGAAGCAAAAGCCAAAAAGTATGCAATTAAAATTTAATAAAGTAGAAGAAAGTACTAAAAAAGGAAAGTGAAAGTCTGAATGAAAAAAAGTAAAACAGTCACTCACTATGCAACAATTACACTTTAGTCGCGCAAAAAACAGGTGTTCGCTATTTGTTTACAAAAACAAAACAATGCAAAGCACCAAAATTACAAAATTAATCACCAAGAAATTTAATTTTTATAAAATGATTTCACCAGAGCACCGAATAATTCTAATGCCACCACCGATAATTATGAGAAAAGTCCTATTGATAACGCACAATTTAGTAATAAAAACACGAGTTATTATCTAGTAACTAAATAAAAACAGCGGAACGCAAACTAAGCACGACTAGTACAGTACACAGCGAAAAACTTTAAACTGCCAAAATGCGTTTATACCGATTGACCATTAACAACTTCAAAATCGAATCAAAGGACGACCAACCAAAAAATAGCTCGGCGAAAGCGCTTCCAAGTTGTTGGCATCTGAAGATAAGGGACAAATAGGCCGTGAAATCAATATTTCTTCTACTTGCGTTATGGCTGTAACCATCTCAATATGCGATGAGTTTTACGCAGTTCCGTTGATATGACGCACCAACAGTCTCTTGGCCGCTTTGATAGCACTCTCCCACAAGCCACCGAAATTCGAGGACCACGGAGGTATAAAGTGGAATGTTATTCCCAGTGCCGCACAGCATCCATGAATGGCCCTTGCCGGTTCATTATGCAGCTCTTCCGCCAACAACCGCAGTTCATGCGCAGTGCCTATAAAATTTGTAGCGTTATCGCAAAGCAAATCTGTGCTTAGCCTCTTCGTACAAAACAACGCTTTATCGAGGCAATAAAGGCATTCGTGCTCAAATCTGAGACTAGTTCCAAATGACATGCCTTAGTATGTAGTAAGGCATACAAATAAGCAAAGATACACCCATTGCAATGTATGATCATCGGCTGCTGCCAAAAGCAAGAAATCCAACGTCGAATCATTTGGCGAGCCAAGAGTCTATAATTGATGATCCAGTACCTTTGACATACAAATACGCATAGAGCTTGCGCACCAGCATGAGAATTTACTTGATGCATATGTGTTAATAATGATTTTGAGACCACATGTTCACCAGGCACAAAAATTGAGTGCTTGACTCCAAATGCTACATTAGCTCGGGAAAATCTGCCACCTACTCTAATAATCGGTATATTTTCCATATTATCGATAAATGGAGTTAACCTTTGAACCTTTGATGAATTTACAACTTTTCACATTATATAATATAAACAGTAGCCCTTATCTCATCTCCACTACTCCCGGTGGTCCACCCATTCTATACTTTTGATTCTTCGCTATTTGCACCCATTTATATTTATCCCCAAACACTCGCTGAAGCTTTCGAAAATTGTTTACAAATTAGCAATTCCCCACAATATACTCCCTGCCCCTGCCTCCCTTCCTTTCAAATCACTTCGCTGAACTTTTAGAAACTCAGGCCCTTCTAACCAAAAAAGATTAGAACAGAACTCCTTAGGATACATTCCTCGAACATTATGTCCGCAGGGTTTGATTTTGTA
The DNA here is from genome assembly GCA_037044495.1 of Stegana nigrithorax. Classification (NCBI taxonomy): domain Eukaryota; kingdom Metazoa; phylum Arthropoda; class Insecta; order Diptera; family Drosophilidae; genus Stegana; species Stegana nigrithorax. The sequence goes on along the minus strand of JBAMBQ010000676.1, from coordinate 7,699 downwards.
TCGACCTTGCACCACTGGCGAATGATGGATACCGCTGGAATAGTGGAAACCATATTTGCTAAAATATCGACCAACGGCTAGAATGAGAAGCAAGCCAATTCAATAAAATTGTGGAATTCGTCCAATAAAAAATACGACATTCTTCTACCATCAAACAACTCTATATCTTTATCATTAACTCAGTTAAAAGCAAGGCCCTTTGCAACTCCAGGTAACAACGTTACCTTTACCGGCGTCACCGGCGTCAGAACCCACAATTCTTGTAAAAATATTTTTCCTAATACGTTGAGGGGACTTAGCATGCCCAAGGGATCGAACAACTGGACCAACTCCGAAAGGGCAACACGCTTAGTTATGTTTGTATTGAAAGATGTAGAGTAAGCAAAATGAAACATATCATTAACAGAATTCCAATGATTTAAAACAGTCTTAATTTCATACGGCTCAATTATCAATCCTTTGATATCACAAAAGTTCCTCCACTGTGTCCGCCACGACTAATAGGTCATCCATATAAAAGTTTTGAAGTATTGCCTTGCACCCAGCTGGGTACTTATCTTTGTATAACTTTGCTAGGTATCGCATACAGCGAACCGACAGAAACCGTGCCGGCCTAGTACCATATATGACAGTTTTAGGGCGAAACACCTGCACTACCTTTTCGGTACTATCTCGCCACCATGCCCTGGAAATTACAATCATCGTCATGCAATAACACTTACCTATACATTTTTGCTATATCAGTGAGAGTCTACTTATGGCAGGGAAAACGTAGCAAAATTACCAACAAAACTCGAAGGAGCACATTCTTCAACAACCAGCCATTCTAACAAAGACTTCTAAACCAATGGTAAATGAGGCGCCAGCTTTATCTGGCCGGCTTCCTGCATCGTGAAAAAGAGATCGGCTCCTAACAACATATCAATTTTTGCGTTTGCCATTAAAAGAAGGATTAGCCAATTTATCTCGTTAGGTATCTTCCAAGCCATTACCGAAGTGAAAGAATTCAGCGCATATTTCGTGATGTGATCTAATACAAGGAACTCAGTAGTAGTCGAAAATGACGAAACTCTAGACCTTAAATAAATCGTTACACATCCTTGAATACCTGCCTTAGCATCTCCGATTCCCTTTAAAGTCATTTCACTATATTTTAAGTCCTAACCTTGCTACAAGATCGCTCGATATCAAGTTAAGTACTCACCTGCCGCTAACCAGCTCCTTGTCTGATCCCTTCACCAATATTACGGCAGTGGCTAGACAACTTCTATGGCCGTTGGACTATAATAAATTATAAAACGAGCTTGCTTACGATAAGCTTTCTACGGAACCTTCACCGACGGTAACTACCACCATTATAGTGGTTTCTCTATGCAAGAAACTATGATGAAGTCCCTTGCAATTCTTGCATCTGAGCTAGCTAGCTAAATTCGTATTCCGATTTACTATAAACTTGGACAGCAACTCTCAACTGGGCAAGTCATCACTATTAGCATAACAATCCCTTCGTTCTAGTGTGTCCTCATCCAATTTTTCGCGAACTAAATGAACCACCAATACCACCAAACCGCTAACTGAGCTGTCGTTATATCTGCTACGCGTCTAAGAGAATCAGAATCAGCACGACCAATTTTTTTAATATCGGACAGCTCCTTTATGTGCGCCTGAAAAATAATTGATTTATTTTCAAAACGCTCCTACTATTTTAAGCCAACGCTTTTTTGTCACATTGATAAAGATTGACTGCTGTGTTATGCATTTCTGCCTCCAACACACCAGACCATCATTGCTGATGAGACAAGCAACTTAATATTTTTGCCTTCACTTCAGAAAACAATTCTTCACATGTCTGACGCACACTATAATCATCCGGGTAACTACCTTTTTGCTCGATTTCAGATTGCAATGTACACAATTGCGTAAAACTAAACTCCACTAAACTCAAAAGCACTAATAATTCTTCGGCAGTCATCGAAGCACTATTTTAAACTTACAACGATTTAGGGAGTTAATTAACCCATCTTGGTGCCATTATGCCCCTGTTAAACAGCAATATAGCAACAGAAATATTATTTGATAGCAAATACGAAACTCAACGCAAGGAATCATCGATAAATACAGTCGCAGCAACAATATAATAATTTTCAACTTGAAAGTTTCAGCTTTCCGACAATAAAACTTTTTTTTACATTTCGATTCCAAAAACAACGACAAAAAGCTGTTGCGTTGAAATATTAAAAAAAATTCCGTTGTGTATATACACCTGTGTATGTATGCATATAGATGTATGTGCGAAAATCTACATAAACCCTTACTTATATACATACAAATGTATATTTTTGACCAGCCAGTTTTAATAACTTCCTTACGAAGTTTTCCCCATGAATTTTTGAGGAAAATACATGCATCTTTTAGTGTAAATGATTCAGTGCCTTGTCGTAATATTCACCCCCTCCAATAATATGACATAGGAGTAACTTTTTATATAGCATTTTGGTAACTCTAATGATGTTTTGGTGCATCGGTTGAATTAAACTTTTGCAGTTAAATGGTAAAAATACACATTTATAATTTTCATAAGCAAGTCCAGTGGGATGACAAGGTACGTTATTTTACCCATGAAGAATGAAAGGCTATTTGATCCAAATTGTTTTCAGTTTGATATGCTTTCACTTGTAGTACGAAAGAATTATAAAACCATTCGGAAAATATAAATTAAGTCATCCAACCATTCTTAGACGCGTAGTACTGTACTGGAGGAAGATTCTCAATACACAATTTGTGATCTGCAGACTCGCAGAGAAAAGTGACCCGTTTTTTGGACATTTTTCTTTCTGGAGCTCGGTTTCTTTTATCATGCACCAAAATGTGACTCAGAAGTAATTTCCAAAATAGAGCAGACCCATCTGCATTATAAATTTATGAGTCGCATAAGCTGTCTGTGGATTGTGTTTCTTTTAACTGCAGTATAAATTTAGGTACTAAATCCGGCATGCTTGATAGTTTTTCGCCACAGACTTTTAGAAAACGAAGGTTAAATCTTGTTTTAAATTTCTCCACCATACAAATCTTTAAACATTTTTTTTGGCTTTTTCGCATATAATATCACACAACTAAATGTTTTGCTGTTACCGCTGCTTAGAAACCCAGGAGTAAAGGTTTTCTTCAAAGTTTGGAAATTCACCAGTTCTTAGAGTTTTACGCAATTTCAAATTTTTTTTGCGCTAGAATTTTTAGAAAGCCAGCGCAAAATAAAAAAAAAAATTAAAAACGTTTATATCAATTGTGAACGTATCGCTTACAGACCTTTTTAACTCATTCCATTATATGCCTTGTACCAAAAAATTTAAATGGTATATTAAATTTGTGCAAATATATTTAACAGGCAGAAAGAGGTGTGACAGACCCCATATAAGTATATAAATTCTTTATCAGCATTGAAATACGAGTCGATCTAGCCATATCCGTCTGTATGAGCAACCGCAAACGGTTACACCTAGAACCACTAAATTTTGTACGAAGTATCTCCTAATCCATACGCATAACGAGTTAATTTTACTTTTTCGATATTCAACCCATAACGTATAGCTACTATAGGAACGATCGGCCGAAAAACTACATTTTCTTACAAAAACGCTTTTGTTTTTTAAAATATACATGATGTACATACATAATGTTCAATTATATATCTCAATATTATGTATATCGGCTCACTATATCATATAGCTAGCATATAAACGATAGGCCAAAAAAATACTTTTACTAAGAAAATTTTTTTTGTTTCTTGAGATATCGTTACATAAGTAAAACAATATATCAAAGCAAAAAAAAATGATTGAATTTTGGATTGCGTTACTTGCTATAGTTGGGTTCTCCCGGCTATAGCCCCTGCCTTTTTAGTTTTTTTTTTCCTTATTTTAACTCGTCTAATATTATTATGTTGTCTTATATCGACAATGTTTTATGACTGCATTTTTTACCATTTACTTTGCGTTTGGTCATTCGCAATTAATCAAAAAGAATGACAGAATATACACAGTCAGTGTTTGGCAACAAAGTATTCTGCATTTAATTCGTATTACAGAGTAGCTAATGCGTGAAAATAACCATTCAGATTACTGGATTTTTCGGATTATCGAATTTTAACTGTATATTTATATTTTTTTTTAGAAATAAAAACAATTGAATAAATAAATTGAAAAAACCAAAACAGAACAGCCTAGAATGAACACACCGGTAATCATTTTTGTTGAAAAGACTATATATAAATATTATTTGTATATATATATATACTATGTATAAAAATTAAGCCTAATAGTAAGTTCTACATTTAATGACAGTAATTTAAGTTTAATAGTAAGCTCACTAGGTAAATAAATACCGTGTAAAAATATTTATTAAATCAATGATAAGACATCAATCATTATATACAATCCATCATACGACACCCTATGGCACAACACCCCTTATCACTATAAAATAGTCAATAGCAAAAAAACATTCCTTTCCCAATTCAACATCTCTAATGACAACTACTTCTTCAGACTTTACTTAAATAAATTCCTACGCCCTGGCTCAGGCATACCAACCTCTCGCACACCCATATTTTCAACAAAAATATCCTAAATAATCTTTTATAAGCAAAACTATTGCAACAACTGTAAATAAATAACTTCACGCTCTTGTAAATACATAGTATTATAATACTACATTTTTACCACATAAAACAAAAATTGTGTATGTGGCTAAGCACACGCCTGGGTTGATGTGAAACATGCATTGTTCAAAAGCTGATTTATATCATTAATATACATAGAGAGCGAGACAAAAACAAAATTATTCAATTTAATTTAAATGGATGACATCAATTTTCAATATTTTCATATGTCCCCCGCAAAATTTGAATGTATGCCGCAAATTTATTAAAAACAACAATTGAAAACCAACTCCAAAAGTTTCCTGTTTAAAGATTTCGTATTAGACATTTGTATGAGTCTATTCAAAACGGCATCTTTCGTACTAATGCTGAAATGAATGAGTTTGACGTTGACATTCATTCAAATGAGTCCTATAGTCTCAAGTAGCCGAGAGAATTTTTTATGTTCCAACTCAAACGAAGCGGTGCCGAATGGAATTGTATTTTCACTTTTTTTCTCCATGTCTACATTTCACATAAACAATTGCACATAAATTCCTCTCAGAAAACACATTTGCACTCGCAAACTACATTTCACAACAACAAGTTCGAAGAATTCGAGTTGCAATGAGCGTACTTGTTGTTGTTCAAAAAGCAAGACAAAAAAAAAAAAAAAGAATTGAAAATTTTATTAAAGGTGCATTTTTCATTACTGTCGTTATTATTATCAAGTAAACTTAAAACTAGGGAAACACTACAATTTTAACAGCATACGGTTTGAAATAAAAGTGGCCATGTGACAACCCAAAAATCAAAATCAATTAACAGCTGCAATATGGGTCAATATACTAAATAATTACGACAATAAAAATTCAAACTAATAATTAACTAAGATTACTTCAACAAACATTAAATATTTTACACATTTTCAATACTTTGTAGCATTACTATTCACAGTCATAAAAACAAAAACTCAATAACCGTCAAGATCGCTTCTACGTAAACAAACGTAAATCCCAAATTACCATGTATTGCGAACATATGCTATGTATCGCTTTTTTTCTCTCCCTCAGAACTCAGTGGTTTTGAAAATGGTTACTGAAACTAAGTACCAAATACAACGGTACTCAATAATATCCAATTGCTGGATGCAACCGTGCAGATGTTTATTTCGTATAGACAACAACAACAAAAATTGGAATTGTTGCAACTAAAAAACCGTTCAATTTTATTTCGATTCGATTTTATTATTCAACATAGTTCCTTTTGACGGGCGATACAACGAATATAGCGATTTGCCAACATTTTGATACCACTTTTGTAGAACGATTTATCTTTTGCTCCAAAATAGGCCTCAGCGATAACCTCTACATTCGAGCGAAATTTCTTACCGGTGAGCATTTTTTTGAGGTCTGCGAACATCCAGTAGTCGCTGGAACCCAAATCTGGAGAAACGGTGGATGTGGGAGCAATTCGAAGTTCAATTCATGAAGTTTTGCATTGTTTTAATTGACTTGTGACACGTCAACAGTGAGCAAACGCGGCAACCATCTTGCACACAGCTCTTTCATTTCCAAATTTTCGGTCAATATACAGTGTGTAGCACTTTTTGAAATGTCTATAATTTCACCAAGCTCATGCACCTTCAGTCGGCGATCATCCAATACCATTTTGTGGAATTTCTTAACCATTTTTTGGTGTTACCGCCTCATTTGAACGTCCACTGCGTTATGCATCATCGGGGTCTCTACGAACATGTTCGATTATTTTTATTTTATTGTTATTGTTTTATTGTTTTTTCTGATGGAGCGGAGTCCTAATAACACTTTTCAAGCCATTTCTTTGATTAAACAGTATTTTGTCCCATCAAGAAGCAGTGCAAAATTGAAGCACGAAATGGTTTTTGATCCAAGCACAAAAGTAGTATCACTCTTATTACAATAACTCACAAACTTATGAGTAGAATATCATGAAACTTTAACAGTTTTCCTTTGAAGGTTAGTACAAAATAAAAATCATATCGAAAAAATTCTAGTAACGCCATCTATATGTCGTCCTATGGACTTTTTGCATGGAATATTGAACTCACAAGAATAAAATTCGCTTATGCTCTTTTGGTTGAGTGGGCTCGAAGTAAATGAACAATGCTTTTGCTCTTTTACTTGCGTGTGCTCTCAGTAATTTTTTATTGCTGTGTAATAGATCATTGCTTTGCTAAGCTGCTGATAATAAGGGTGGAAACATTAAAAAACTCAGAGAGAAATTTTATATGACTGTTTTTGTTGCTGTACACGTAGTGACAGTACGCCAGCTTAATTACGTATTTGGACTGATCGATTTAGATTACTGTATTACATCTAATTGAAACCATACTATAATTGGATCGCTACCCTGTCGCACACCATCTGGCAGTCACCATACGCACCAAACCTTTCCAACAGACCTATCGATCGGTTATCGACATTCTAACCGGTCTTAATATACTTTAATTAAAAACACCTTAATGTTGAGTACAATTAAAATGGACACACAGTCTAGCAAATCAGATTCATCTGACAATACGCATGAAATCTCACCAAACTCATGGGATATCGAAAGCACCGTATTACTTTTTACTGACAAAATTAAACAACTAGAAAAGCTCTGCTGCAAGCTACAAGACGAAAACGATCAGCTTTAAGCTGAGTTATTTAACAATCTAATAAAGGCAAGGCAAATTCTCCAGACAAATAAAGTAATCAAACTGAGTACTCCACCCATGAAGACGAACTTAATCAAGAAACGGACTGCATTTTCCACAACCCACCCAAGAAACGAAAATCAAATCCTTCACCTCCAAGCCAACAAAAAATAATTACGAATTTAAACAAAAACACTAACCCAAGTACTAACTAAGAATATAATAGTCAAAATACACAAAAATTCAGAGCGCCTCCACTAATCATGCTGCCGGATATACGTGACGAGTACAAAAAACTCTACAGAGACATCCAAACAGCATGTAAAGTTGTATAAGTTTTCTGTGAAACTTATATATAATGGGGTACACAAATTTATGACTAT
>JBAMBQ010000667.1:0-10019 GCA_037044495.1 Stegana nigrithorax | reverse complement strand
AGCGAAATTGGGCGATACGATGTGATTTCATGTGCAGGTTTGCCGGATTTAGGGATAGTGACGATCTCAGAGACTTTCCAAACAGATGGTAGATACTTTAACTTTAGAAAAGCATTCAAAATTTGCGTTAGCTTGTAGACGCATACTAATGAGAGTTGTCTAAGTACTTCAGCTGTGTTTAGGTCGTGACTTGGAGCCTTTTTGAGTTTTAAATCCTGGTTGGCTAACAATATTACTTCAATCTCGTTTGTAGGTGGTATGTCAGCTTCAAAGTCAATTTGGTGGTTATTACTTATTGAGCAGTTCGTCGTGTTGTTGAGGGCAAAAATTTCAGCAACACAAAGCAAAAAATATATTCTTAATAATCAAAATCATGACAAATTCTTTTCTGTACGCACACACAAACTCATGTATTTCAGACGGTACCGTCGACTAGCGACATTTCACACCAGGCACACATGAAAAGCAGAACGGAATGCCTAGGACAATAAAGCAGCAACACAAAGCAAAAAATATATTTTGTAGTCGTATAAATAGTCAAAACGTCAAAATCATGACAAATTTTTTTTTCCACGCACACACAAACTCATGTATTTCAAACAGTACGCTCGATGAAAGACTTTTCATACCAGGCACACATCAAAAGCAGAATGAAATGCCCATAGCAATTAAGAAGAAGCAGAATATTTTCACAAAACGAAGAAATATAAGCTAGCTTGGCTATTCAAACTTCTAAAATTGTTTTCTGCATGCACATACAAACACGTGTATATCAGGTGGTACCGTCGAACAGCGACTTTTCATACCATGTACTCACAAAATGTAGAAAGAATCGTCTGCAGCATGAAATTTGCGCACACACCAAATTCAACAACAACGACATTCTGGCATTGTCAAAAAATGGCAATCACCACAAACAATATTAAAATGTTTTTTGCCTTATTTTAACAAAAATGTCATCAGTTCGTTTTGAACTGTAATCAAATTTTCTTAATATTATTCAATAGAAACTTAACTTAAACATTAACTTACAGTTATAATTTATGTAAGTTTACAGTTATAAATATATGTATGTTTATATGGGGTGAAAAGTTCGTAGGCTGACACATAGATGGCGCCACTAGAGTCAAAACCATATGATTTTTAGTTAGCCCTAACCTTTAAAAGAAAGCTGTTAAAATTTCATGATATTCCACTCAGAAGTTTGTGAGTTTTCGTGCGAAGAGTAACACTATTTTTGTGATTTTCAAAACAATGGAAAAAATACCGTGCAAGCGAAGAAATGGCTTGAAAAGTATTATAAGGACTCCGTTCCATCGGAAACAACAATAAAACGTTGGTTTTCTGACTTCAAACGTGGTCGTAGAGACACCGATGATGCAGAACGCAGTGGACGTCCAAATGAGGTGGTAACACCAGAAACGGTTAAGAAAATCCACAAAATGGAATTGGATGATCGCCGACTGAAGGTGCGTGAACTAGGTGAAATTAAAGGCTTTTCAAAAAGTGCTATACAAGTACATCGTATATTGACCGAAAATTTGGAGATGAAAGTGCTGTGTGCAAGATGGTTCCCGCGCTTGCTCACTGTTGACGTGTCACATGTCAATCAAAACAATGGCAAAACTACATGTAATGAACTTCGAATTGTAACCACATCCACCGTATTCGGCAGATTTGGTTGCCAGCGACTATTGGCTGTTCGCAGACCTCAAAAAAATGCTCACCAGTAAAAAATTTTGCTCGAATGAGGTGGTTATCGCTGCAACTGAGGCCAATTTTGAGGCAAAAGATAAACCGTATTACAAAAGTGGTATCGAAAAGTTGGAAAATCGCTATACTTATTGTATCGCCCTCGAAAGGAGCTATATTGAATAATAAAATCCAATTCTAATAAAAAATTTTTTTTTCTTTGCTAGCCTACGAACTTTTCACCCTACCTGCTAAAAGTTAAGTTCTGCGATATGGCAGATCCAAAGGATGGAGTCGTTTGAGCCGACATACGGTGGTTGAGTTATCAAGAAGATTGATAGTGAGTGTTGTCTTGGTGATGATCAAGCCTTACAAGAAAGTTCGAACTGTAGTGGGAGACTTCGTCGGCTACTCTTGGGATCTGTAGATGGTTGTGGATATTGATGTTTCGTATATATCACGAGGCGCAGGTTATTTTTCTTAGCGTGATATTTTGGTATCGATGGAGAATTTCGATGTTGGATTCAGCCGCCGCGCCCCAGAATTGAATGCCTTACGTGCAAATCGGCTTGAGAATTGCTTTGTACAACTTGACTTTATTTTCTACGCTAAGTTAAGAGTTCTGCCCAAGCAGCTAGTCCATACGACGAGTTTTAAAGTTCAGTTGCTTTATCTTGGCAGTTATTTGTTTGTTCCAAGTCAGCCTTTCATTAGGCCATATGCCGAGGTATTTAACTGAGTTTGATTTTGAAATTGTCTTGTTGTTGAAACGAACTTGGCTATCGCAGTTACGACACAGTGTGAACAATGTATGTACGGACTTTTCAGTGTTAACTACGATGTTCCACTTTTTCATCCAGTTTTGTATTAGGTTGAGCTGGTTTTGTAGAAGTAGAGTTGCCGAATTCGCAGTGGAGGCTGTAAGTGGCAACTGTCACTTTGTCATCGGTAGAATATCTGGCATATCTGCGGTATAAAGTGTGTAGAGAATAGGACCCAGTACACTTCCTTGAGGAACCCGCGAATAAATTCGTTTGACACGGGGGTGGGTATTTTTGTAATGCACACAAAAGCTTCTGTCTTTCAGATATGAATATAAGAATCGATATTGGGTAGAGATTAGTATTTTTTTTATTTTGTATAGTAGCCCTTTGTGTACACACGAACGAAGGCTCGTTCGACATCGAGGAAAGCAGCGGGGCAGTACAGTTTATCTTTAAACGCCTTGAGTATTTAATTAACCAGTCGGTGAATCCAAATTGATGATCAGGAAGGATGTTGTTGTCCAGGAAAGGCAGCATTCCCCTGAGAAATATTCTTTCGAATATTTTCGAGAGTATTGCCAGTAAACTGATAGGGCGATAAGATGTAAGTTCGTTTTTGGGTTTGCCTTGTTTTGGGATTTAAATGATCTCATTTCGCATTTCCATTGGTCGGAAAGTGACCAATTTTCAAGCAAACGATGCACTAGGAACAGCAGGCAATTTACTGGTAGACTTTAATTGAGGGAGTATCAATTTCGTCGTATCCTGCTGATTTTCGAACATAAGGATTTTTGATTTCAGCCTGAAGTTCTTCGAGGCTGGCAGGTGTGATTGGAGGGCTGCGTTGGTATGGGGAGTTGAGAAATTGATCAACAGATGCTTCGTGAGTAGCGCTACAGCTAGAGAAAGATGCGAATTGCGGTTGAAGATGTAATGCAAATGCGCCAGCCTTATCTCTACTAATGTGACACCAGACTCAACTTGGTGTTTTGATTGGGATTCGTCGCCGGACAGGACATTTCAGATATTTTGTGGCTCTCAATTATGTTCATTGCTGTTAGGTTTAGCATTCTCCTGAATATCGCCAATTGCGTCTTTTTTCAAATCGTTTAGTCGTCGTTTGAGTTTTCTTTGCAAGTTTTTCAGTGCGTTCTTGTGAGGAGGGTAGTGGGTTTGATTACAGATACGTCACAACCTTATTTTTTCGTTAACCAAGTTTCGAATCTCGGTAGAGTAGTTGCGGTAAGTTGGAGTCTTGTTTGTGCTTCTCGTAGGGGTAGCTATTTCCACTGCTTCGTGAATTTTTGAAGTGAAACTTTTTTAGCGAGGTGTAAGTCCAAAAAAAAAGGTAACAGAATTCAAAGGCATAATGCTTCAGAGACGAAGTGGGGAGACGCACAAAACATTTCGCTCAGACAACATTTCATAAGGCACACGTATACACACATATTGCTGTGTAATACTTATAGATCGTTGCCTTGCTTAGCTGCTGCTAATAGCGGTGGAAACATTAAAATATTCCGAGACAGATTTTCAATGAATGTTGTTGTTGTTGTTGTGCACATTGTGGCAGTACGCCAGGAATATGAGTGACCAATAATCTGTTTAATAGTAATGATTTCTCTAATTCTTATTTCTGATGTTGTACTACTGTCCACCGGTGACAATTGAATTCAATAGTGAATTGTTTTGTTTCTTTCTTACTTCATATACATTATACATAGTAACTATGTATTGGTAATATGAGTCTCGTCATTTATCATAGATTTGAATTTTAACGAAATGAACAGTTAAGCCTGTAACATATTTACCTCATATATATGTGAAACTGGTATTATTTTAGGGTATTCTACTATCGATACTGTCCTGTACACCTTATTATATATATTTGTCGTATAGAACACATTTTTTATTTTTAAACTTTAAAACTCTTTGCTTTGCATTGCTGTTGCTAATAAGGACGGAAACATCAGAAAACAGAACACATTTTTATATAAATGTTGTTGTTGTTGAGCACATTGTGACAGTACGCCAGTAATATGAGTGACCACTAATATGTTGATTAGTAATGATTTCAATAATTTTTATTGCCGATATTGTTATACTGTGCACCAGTGACAATAGAGTGCAATAGTGTATTGCTTTGTTTCTTTCCTACTTCATATACATTATACATAGTAGCTAAAACTTCATTCCTAACATTTTGTGCAGCAGCTTCACTTCAATAGTGTGCTTTTATGGGTGAGTGAAATAGCACTAGGTCAGTGCATTTACTTGAATGTTGCCGACACAAGGGTCCGTGACCGGTTGTGATTGATTATTAAGATTTTCGTGATTTATCTTGTCATTGTTTAGACGACCTCCCGTGTGACCTTTGGTGATTGAGGCGTAACTAGGACCATGAATAATGGTCGGACTCGACTCACTCCCGGTTGGAGCTATGCCGTTCAGAATGATGTCTTGTTAAGTTGAAGACTTTTGGCGAGTGTTGATATTGGATGGATACGTTTTTGAGCGTCGATTAGTCAACCTTGCAGCCTTTATCATATGTGAATCGCCGCAGTGAACGTGCGGCAAAATTTTTGTCTTTCGCGCATTTTGCTGAAGGGTGGTTTAGAGCGCATTTGACGCAGCGGTATGGTTTGGAACAGTAGCTTTTAGTGTGTCCCAACTCTTGACATATTGTTGTTGTTGTTGGAATTAGGCTCAAGGTCGACAAAGAACATTGCGAGTGGCAAATTGCTGCGCCTACTACGCACGTTAGTTATTTGCCGAATTTAATGATTTTTGAGTACCAGCTCCTCTTTAATGTAGGTTGTAGAAGTAGTGTGGTGAAGATTTTTTAAGACTACAAGGAAGGAACGATTCTCTTTGGTTTGTACGTGTGGTAACAAATTTTGATGTCGTCATGCAGTTTTACTATTTTACGATAGTTGGCTGGAATTAATCATAAGGTGCAGTTGGCCATCGTGATATGATTTATACGAGTAGGAGTTGCGACCAATGCAAACGGTAAATTTGCTCGTTAAGTTGGGTTAGGGAGCTGCATCACAAGATGAGTGATGCCACTTAGACTGCAGTTGCATCGTGTGCCACAGGTTGGAGGCGTAGCTACCTCAAAAATTGGTGAAACCAATTAGAGCCTTTGAAAATTGCAACAAGATTATTAATACCTAGTTGGTATAGGTAGTCTATTCTTTGAAGGAAATGTGATCCTAGGAGACGTGTTCTCCTTTGGGTTAGAGCTGGGCACGTGCAGAAAAGGTTCTGGATAGTTTCCACTTCCTCTTCGTTTCTGCAGCTGCGACAGAAATCATTTGTTAAGACTCCTAGTTTTGTAGCGTGAGTCCTTATTAGACAGTGCCCTGTTCGAGTACTCAGTTGAGTCCTATCTGACCTGATTATGGTCTTGGATAGTCTTTTGTTTAGCCTCGTCCACGTTTGCCTGGCTATCTCACAGGTAAAAGCACTATTCCACCAGAGATGACGGAAGGTAATCAAAGACCTCAGGAATCTTTGTGTAAGAGTTCATTTTGTTTGCATGTCCATAAGATCTCTCTTTCCATTGTGAGCATGCTTTGAACCTGATAGCGGAGCATACCGCTGTGTACTTGCAGAAAAGATCGAGTGGTGGTAAGAGTAGCATGTAATTTAACGCCAGAGTTGGCGTGGTTCTCATAGAGCTACTTACCGCCATTTCCGCCAATCTTTGTACCTTGCTGAGAATTTTGCAGTAGGTTTTCTTCTGCGTCGCAGTCCATCAGACGACAAATTTCATATAGGAGAATGGGTCTGACTACTGATATGTAGAGCCAATATGCAAGTTTAGTTTTGATACGCAAGGTTTTGCCAATCGCTCTTTTGCAGGCGTACAGGGCTACGTTGGCATTCCTTGCTCTTTCTAGAATGTTAGGCTTCCATGTGAGTTTCCTAACAATGATAAAACCCAGGTATTTTGTTTCTTCTGAGATCGCAAGACATTTTCCCTTAAGAATGATTGAATCTAGATGGGGGATTTTATGTTTCCAAGTAAAGAGGATGACTTGTGTCTTGTTTGGATTTACTCCTAGACCTCAGTCTTCCGTCTACCTTGAAAGAAAGTTTAGAGCTCGTGGTTGCAGGTCTCTTAAAGTAGATACGAATTTTCCGGAGCCAGCGACAACGTCGTCGTCCGCGTAGGCTATCACTTTACAGCCCATCGCTTCCAGTCCCAGCAGGAGCTTGTTGACAAGTACGTTCCAAAAAAGCGGTGACAGAAGGCCACCTTTCGGTGCACCTCTGCTCACTGCCCCTTCAATATCGAGGAAGGCTTGTAGAGTAAACTCCTTATGTTGCAGGGAGCTTTCCGCAGTAGAGGTAAAAGAATGAAGAGCGGCCTGAATCGATTTTCCTTTAGTGTAGGCATGCTGTGCTTGGAAGATTAGTCTTTTGTCTATTGTTATACTTAAGTGGTTTTCTATCATCCTTTCTAGCGTTTTCAGAAGGAATGACGATAGAGAGATCGGTCTTAAGTCTTTTGGGTGTGTGTGTGAGCTTTTTCCAGCCTTGGGAATGAAGACTATCTTAACCTGCCTCCACCCCTGAGGAATATAACCAAGTTTGAAGCAACCCTTGAGGATTGCTAGTAGATTGCCTGACAGGCATCCAATCGGTTTTTTTCAGTTCCATCGGATTGATTCCGTCTGGCCCTGGAGATTTGAAAGGTTTGAAGCCATTTATGGCCTATTAGAGTCGGTCTTTAGTTATGGCATCTGATTCATCCTCGCGACCATTCATTAAACTTTTTTATGTTTTCCTCAGTTATTGACAGAACAACCTGGAAAGTATGTGTCAAGAAGGTGTTCAATTGACTCTAGCTAGTTGTAGTGAACGCACCGTCCGCTTTCTGTAGTAGCTCAGAGTTTTGGGAGCTAACTGCCAGAATTCGGAGGAGCCTGAAGGACTCAGATGCTCCCGCCACTTCTTCGCAGAAGGATCTCCAAGATTGCTCTCTGGGCAGTTCTGCTTACATTTTTTTTAAGATTTTAGAGATTCTTTGTATCTCTTCCAATATATATATTTTTGGTGGTGAACGGACGTGTCAAAGTTGCGCTCCGCGAATATCTAAAATTGTATAGTTAGCATCATCTACAAATCGAAATCAAGTGACCTACCTCGGACCGAAGAAAGGCCCGGTGCTTGTGTGCTGATAGTCGGCGCTCTGGAGGATCTGCTTTCATATTGTTTTCGTTTTCTGCAAGGAAGTAAATCATTATTACCACTATACTAGCGGCACTTGGATACGTTTCCAAGCCAATCAGCTGTGTGATCGGCGATCAATTGAGATAGTAAGGCCATCACTGTTTCACATCACTCGGCGGTCGCCCGCTCAAAATCATCCCTGCTACGTCAGCAGCTGGGCTGATACCTACCAACACTGTTCGATCATTGGTGATTTACTATAAGGTTATCTGCTCGACAAAATAATAGAAGACAAGGAGGTCATCATGAGCCTTGCCCGAACTCCCCCACCGGGCGGTGGTCAGAATGACAAAGCCATCATCCGAGAACTTAGATATGCAAATCAAATTCTCAACAAAAAATTAGAAGGAATGACAGCCGTCTGCACCAAACTTCAAAGTGAAGTCGCCAATATGCAAGCACAAAGCAATAACACAAAAGTTAAAGAAGTAGCCATAGAAAAAGAAGAATACAAAACCGACGAAGAAGAACTAGCCCGTGAAACTGATTGGATTCTTCAAAGGAAGCCTTCGAAAAAGCGGAAAGCCAACTCACCTCTGAAACAAGTTGAATCGCACTCCCCATCGCGACACCAAACGGTAACCCCGTCCAACTAGACCTCTCAAGGCCAAAAGAGGCCCCCACCAATTATTATATCCAGCAACCTAATGTATGATCAAGTCTACGACATACTCAAAAAGAATTCAAAGACTGATTTTAATGTCAAACTTCTCAACAATGGTATTTTTAAAGCAACTACGTTTAATGTTGATGACTACAGGAATGTCACCAATGTGCTAACGTCCTCTCAAACTCCGTGGCACAGCTACGAAAACAAACAGCTACGGCCTATAAGAGTTATGGTTAAAAACTTAAGCAGAACATGCGATCCTGGGCGAATTGTTGGCGACCTTAAAGCTCAAGGTTTTAAAATCATAAGCGCTGTAAATAAACTTACATGAGTCTCGAAGGAGCCTTTAGATATGTTTATGCTGACTTTTGAAGCATCAGAAGACATAAACAAAATTTTTATGATATAAACGATACTAAAGAGTATTGTGTCAATTGAACCAATTCGTCGATCAAAGCTAATACCACAATGCAAACTACGTCAGTCATTTGGACATAAAAAAAATTATTGCGGTAAGCCAGCAAGATGCGTTAAATGCGCTGGTAAACATAAAACCGATGAACGCGAAAAACCGGCCTCTCAACAACCCAAATGCTACAACTGTGGCGAAAACCACCTAGCCAACTACAGAGGTTGCGCCATCGCAAAACAACTTCAAATAATACGAAATCAAAAAATCGGTCATACTGACTTGATGTCGTTGCTTGCGGTCAGGAAAACCCGTTCTGATAATAAGACAAAAATCGGTAAATCCAACGTAACCGTATTATCTGCGGCCACTAATAAGGCCAATTCATTAGAGAATAATTCATCGAATCAACCAGTTGTTAGAAAACCAGTTAGTTTTGACAAGCCCAGCTACTCAACAACAAGATATATTGGCGCAAATTCTATCAAAACTGAGCAACCAAGAGCGATTTTACTCAAGTCTTGACAAGCGTCTAACAAAGCTGGAAAAACTTATATCAGAACACCATGAAGCCTAGGAATATTAAAGTAATGCTCTGGAATGCCAATGGGCTTGCCAAGCACCAACGTGAGTTGGAAATTATACTCTCGCTGAAATACGTGGACGTATGCCTTATTGCAGAGACGCACTTCACGAACCAGTCATATATCAGCTCCAAAAAATATTTTATATATCACACACCATTCAAGTAACTGTGCACGCGGAGGAGCCGCCGTTATTGTAAAAAAAATACTAAATCATTTTACTGATGGTCAAGTCAGCACTGACGAATTCCAGGCTTTTACAGTTACAATGGACGCTGCAATTAAATTATCCTTCACAGCTGTCTACAGCCCACCGCATCACAACATAAAATGTCACCAGTATAAATCGCTAATCAGCGAACATTCAAATCAGTTCTTAATTGGTGGCGACTATAACCCGCAACATATCAACTGGGGTTTAAGACTCACAACTACAATAGGTAGGGAGCTAATGAAAGCAATCACAGAATCGGGCTGTAAAATTCTCTCTTCAGGAAAGCCAACCTACTGGCCAACAGACTCGACCAAGCTGCCTGACCTTACAGATTTCTTTATCGCTAAACATATCCCTCTAAGCAAAGTGCTGATAGAGGATGGCTTCGAAATGAATTCTGACCACTCGCCTGTCTACCTAACCGTTTTTAAACACGCTATCGTCAAAGAGCCCACTCTATTTATCAGTAATAAATACACAGATTGGCAAATGTTTCGTCATGTTG
>JBAMBQ010000665.1:0-31900 GCA_037044495.1 Stegana nigrithorax | reverse complement strand
ATGGAGCTTTAGACATTTTCGTTTGTTTGGTTATTTGTTTAATAGTAAGCACTCGATTTAATTAAACGCGTCCGTTCGCAGCGAATATTCAAATGGGAATAGTGACCAGGTGTATTCAATTCCTTTGCCAGTTCCTCTTATTACTGCAGACAATACAGTTGTTTCTAACCCTGCTATTGTGCCACCTATACCGCCTTCAGTCAAAATTGCCCCTACGCCTTTAGTTGTCGCTACTGTCACTAAAGCTATCTTTGTCTCCCGGTTGGCCATTGACACTTCGGAATGTGATGTTAATCATTACATTGTTTCTAAATGTCCATATATTTCTAATACACTTATTAATAAATTTAAGTTTGTCCATAAGCTATATACTTCTACTTTTAAAATTATAGTTCCGGGCGATTATTCCGCGGTCTAGCTTAAGCCAGACATTTGCCCTAGTAATTGTATTGTGCATGAATATGATTACAAAGATCGGAATAAAGCTCCACCTATTGTAGCTAATTTAGTCCCGGTACCAAAAATACAGTTGTTTCTAACCCTGCTATTGTGCCACCTATACCGCCTTCAGTCAAAATTGCCCCTACGCCTTTAGTTGTCGCTACTGTCACTAAAGCTATCTTTGTCTCCCGGTTGGCCATTGACACTTCGGAATGTGATGTTAATCATTACATTGTTTCTAAATGTCCATATATTTCTAATACACTTATTAATAAATTTAAGTTTGTCCATAAGCTATATACTTCTACTTTTAAAATTATAGTTCCGGGCGATTATTCCGCGGTCTAGCTTAAGCCAGACATTTGCCCTAGTAATTGTATTGTGCATGAATATGATTACAAAGATCGGAATAAAGCTCCACCTATTGTAGCTAATTTAGTCCCGGTACCAAAAATCGCAAAAAGTGCGGCAAAACAGAGAAAAAAGTAGGTTATTCTCAACTGTCCACTTTGTTAGTATCTATTCACAACGTTAGAGGAATTAATTCTAAGCTCAAAAGGTTATTTCTTGATAGCTTTTCTTTTGATATATGATATTATTGTCTTTATTGAAACCTCCGTCCTGGAGTCCTTAACTCAGAGATTTTTGATAACTTTTAGGACAGATCGATCTGCGAGAATTTGTGGTGGTGTCCTGATTTCTGTTAGATCGTCTCTAGATGAAGTATTTACCCCTTCCTCTGATAACATTGACTTTCTTTGTGTAAAAGTTTTTTTTGCAATATATTTTTAACTTGTTCTTATACTCCACCTTCATCTGATGATACAATTTACACTGCTCATGTGGACTCTATAAAATTTGTCCACTCTCTTCTTCACACCGCTGACTATTTATTAGTCATGGGTGATTTTAATCTCCCGCTAGTTTCTTGGTCCCCTTCTGAACTTTCAAATTCCCATGTACCTAGTTCTTCGTGTAAATTTGTTGATACAATATTAGATGGTTCTCTTGAGCAAATAAATTGTGTTACGAATTGCATGAATCGTTCACTTGACTTAGTTTTTACAGATTGAGACGCACATTTTTCATTGCGCACGTCTAATCCGTTGTCTACCCCTGACGATAGCTACCACCCTTCTCTTCAGCTAGAAATTCTTTTGAAGACATCTTCTTTGAATTCATCTATTGAGAAAGCTAGTAAATCTTTTTGTTTTAAAAATACTGATTTTGGTAAACTTAACCAGTTTCTTTTAAAAACGGATTGGTCTACTTTAAATTCCATGATTGATATCGATGAAGCTATGCAGTTTTTGAATAAAATGTTACTAAAATTGTTCAATAAGTGAGTTCCTAAAGTTGAAGTTTTCCCTGAGTCTTATAGACCAGAATGGTTTTCCCGCGATTTAATTCGGTTAAAATATCGTAAAAATCGTCTTTTTAATAAATTTAAACGTACCGGTTTGAGAGTGAAATTCGCAAATAATACTGTCCCACGCTATAATTTTAATCACGCGAATAAACCGTTACGACCTCTTCCTTCCATTCTCCATAAAAAAGATAGTAAAAGGGATATCTCAAACTACCGAGGTATTGCTAAGCTATGCGCAGTACCAAAGTTGCTACAACATGTAATTACTGATCAGCTTCAGCATTATAATTTTCCGAATTTAAGTATTTCTCACCATTGCTTCTCTAAAAAACGATCGACAGTTACAAATCCAGTGGATTTGCTCGTTATTGTCAGACAGATGTTATTTATACTGATTTGAGTAAAGCATTATAGAGTGTTTACCATTCGTTGTTTCTTACCAAGTTAGATAGATATGGTTTTTCGCTTAAACTTGTAATGTGGATTGATAGCTATTTAAGAAGTAGGTCCCAAAAAGTTTTAATTAGTGGCTGTGCTTCTAAAAATATTAATGTCTATTCTGGTGTCCCAAAAGGTAGCCGCCACTTAGGTCCTTTGCTCTTCAACGTTTTCATAAATGATCTTCAATCGGTTACTAAGCATTCTTATGTGCTTATGACGTAAAACTAAAGCGTAAAACCCTCTGAATTCTCTTCATCATCAGAGTCTTCTTCAAGAAGACCTCGATCAACTTTCAATGTGGTGTAAAGATAATTTTCTTTAACTAATTAGTGAAAAATTAAAAGTAATGTCACTTACTCGTAGTAAACCTATGTTATATTCCTACTTCTTAAATGGTTCACATTCTCATGACTACTAATAAAGCTAGGTGTTCTTGGTTTTATTAAGAGATGGTCGAAAGAATTTAATGATCCTTATACCAACAAGCAGCTTTTTACTTCTTTGGTTCGTCCGATTTTAGAGTACGCTTCATTTATTTGGAGACCCCAACTTACAACATATTGCATCGGTTGAAAAACAATTTTTGCTTTTTGCGTTGCATGGCAATGGTAACAGGTATACTTTTTTTCATAACCTGATAAACGGAAATATGAATTGGCCTTGTCTCCTCGGGAAAATAAACTTTAACGTGCCTTCGCGTTCAACAAGATATTATTTTTCCATTAGACTAAACACTGCACGATCATCTTTCTTACTGCTTATTCTAACTATCATTTCTTTTCTAACATAGCCTCTTCTCACACTTTAAAATCTTTTCTTACTCGTAGATTTAATGAAATTAGATAGAATGAGAATAAACAGAATAGAAACGTATTACGAAGGGAAAAGAAAATTATTTAGCGGATATGCTATCCTGTATAGACATTGCAGAATTGAAGATTACAGATCACAACAAGGTTAAGAAATAAAAAAATTGAAAACTCCCAATAAAAATAAGTACGCCAAATATTGAAATCCAATTATGAAGCGCTATATAAATCACAACTAAAAAGACATGTCCAGCTTTTCCTAAACTCAATGAATCTGATATTCAAAAAGGCAAAGAAAATTGAAGCCTTATATGTATATTTATATCTTGAGTCCTAATTGTTTATAAAAATATTGACTTAAGACAATCGCAGCCGGAAACTTATAAGTCAAAACAGAAGACAATTTATTAAATTATACCATGGTAGATGAATTAAAATATGAGAATAAATAAATAATCAATATATTTAAAAAAATATACTACAACACAATACATTGACAATAACGAATGCATTCATAAACTATTCCAAGAAAAAAAAATCTCAAAGAAATTCACGACAATGTGATACGAGGTGGCCACCCCGAAATAAATCCCATGAGGAATAAGATAAAACTATAATATCAATGAAAAAATATGGCCAGAGACACAAAAGAAAATAAGCCCAAAGTTTAAGAAGTTACGACGTAATGAGGAAAAAGACAATTTCTTCGATTGCAACTTTTCCTTACCAAATGATCATTGAAACAAGGAAAGAACACGATATAGTAAATGAAGTTGGCGATTTGTATATAAATGGAAACTTCGACTTTCGAAAGCAGCCAAATCAAAATTGCACTGAAAAGCCAAAAATTAGAAAAAAATTTTAAAATGCCAATGACTCTAACGACATATACTTAGTAGATGGTAGAATAAGCACAAACTGTGCATAAGGTGAGATTATTTCCAGAGATTATATTAACACATGTATAAATGCCAATTAAGACGACGAAAAATTTTAAATTTTGCAGACCTACTACTATGCCTCAATCTGGGATAGTCACCCAGGAATCAAGCAGAATTTGAATAAAGTTAGAAAAAAATTTTTAAATATGAAAACAAATTTCAAAAAAGGAGGTTGAGCTCTAATACATAAAGTAGAACATTAATTAGAGAATATATATAATACCCATTCTTAGTTATAAGCATAGATGATAAAAATAATGACCACCCTCAAAGATAGAATTAGAAATACGATAGCCGAAATAATAAATAAAAAATAAATTTTTTTAACAAAAAAAAAAGAAGAAAATAAAATTTAAATTCATCCACTCATCATTTCTAAACTAGCTGGACAGATATAGAAAAACAAAATGTTATCGTTAAATATGATATAAATACAGTGCAGTTGCGGTAACGTGAACACCGTCTAACGTGAACACCGCCTAACGTGAACAAGTTTTTTTTACATTGACTACTGTGTAACTTGAAAAAAGTCAGAAAGCACTATAACTTGAACAATGTTTTTTTACTGCATATGTTTTCTAAGTATGTAGACAACACTCAAATACATTAAATTCGATGCTATGGTGGATCAAAGTGACATAAGTATACTTAGACTCTTAAGGGAGAAAGCAGTATTTCAGCTATTAGAAAAGAAAAAGCAGTAGATAAAGATAACGGATTTCTTTAATGCATAAATGTAATGAGGAATTTTCTTTGCTGTGTAATTTTATTTCTGTGGATATTTTCGTGAAATTCGACAATCGCTAACGTGAACCATTTCCTTTTGGCTTTAAATAGTTCACGTTACCGCGAGTGCACCGTATACATAAAATTTATTGAATTATAAACAAATATTAATATTATAAAAGCAAAAATAGAATAAAAAAATTATACATTTTGGAATGAGTTTACTATTTGAAATTTAAAGTAATTGAGTTTAAAAATATAAAATCATTCTCTAAAAAAGAAAGGTATAGTATTTGCATTTATATACAGAACAGTATATTTACATCCATACATTTTGTGCATACCTAATAAATGCACATTAAGTAAATTTTAGGCCAAAATTCCGCTGAGCCAGTAGTATCCCATGATCATATACATGCATAACAGATATGACACCAAGCGCGCACATAAGCGCTTAGCTTACCTAGCTTAAATATATATACTATTAAGATCAAATTGAAAGGTGCATTTTCTTATAGTTTCAAAATATTTATTTATTTATCTAAATCTATTTCATGCCCTTCGAAATAATCCTCTTCCGCTGCAATAAAATTGTATTTCATGAATTTTTCAGTTACACTTGGCTCAAAGTCCTCCTTCTGAGTGATCTTCAGAACCTTCTATGGCTTTGCTTTTATTACCTCAAAAAAGTGTTCCCGGAGCGGTCTCTTGAGTTTGCTAAATAACCGGAGCCAAATCATGTGAACAAGCAGGTTGCGGAACGATATTTGTTGAATTTTTGGTGAAATGCTCACGATGAAACAGTGCCGTGTGAGAGTAAAAATCGCAGAATTAACTTTAAGCACCTCACAAAACAGAACAAAGCGTATCTCAAACAATAATGAATATTTTGGAGTCACTAACAGTGTTACCAAGGTACAGAAAGAAAAAAATTATCGATTGGAAAAACCCTGGAAGTTTAAATTAAAAATTTTAAATTCACCTTTCAATTTGTTCACAGTAGTATGTAAACGACGCTTATGTCGTTATCTTAACGTTAATACTGCTTAAATTCTTAAATTAATTAATAAAGTGGATGCACCACAACAGTTATTTCAAGAATTTGTGGCCCATAAACGAGCCGAATACTCTTATGTGCATGTCTGGTAATATGCTGCCATTTTCATTACATTCGTTTTTGTCACTGTTTAAGTTGTAATTTGTTTGCAAGACAATAGGCAACAAATACGAAATTAACAAGCAAAGTGACTGCAACGGAAACTCAGACGCCAGACTTTTGGACAGGAGACAAATGGACAAAACTACAAGTGTGTAGCTTAGACTGCATTACGGCAGGTAAAATGTATACAATTTATATAAGAGCAGCCAAACGGTTAGTTTAGTTGTATACACTTCTATACTTTTGCAAAATATTTATTTTTCAACATATTAACAGATAATTGTGCATAAGTTCGACCTTGATTATTTGCACTACATAGATATGGGCAAAAGACTAACCGCGGGCCACGGGATTCCGTGCTCATATATAGACTGATATGTGCAACTGCTAGCTTTCAATTAGTAATTAGGTAACATACAATGATAATTGATCGCGCTTCTTTCCGGTAAACTGTACTCACCTTAAAACTACTGTGCACTAACGTCTCGTCCAAATCGATCACCATGCACTTTTTATGCATATCCGAATGCCTTATCTGAGGTAGTAGGTACCTTTGTTGGTCCGGTAAAGGCGGCGGTGTTGTTGAACCATCGATTTGTGTGCCATTTTGATTTGTTTTTGTTTGATTACGCCGCCAACAGCACAAAATCGATTGAAAGAAACCGCGTTTTTGTGGCTTTAATCGTTCTACATCATCTGCAGATACAAAAAAAAAACAGAATCCAAAAAGAAATTCAAAATTATTAAATCATCTAACAGAAACGTATATATATAAAGGGTGATTCATTTAGAAGTTTTATTTTTAATTATAAATAAAACACTCAAAGAGAAATTGGACGGGAAAATCTTTATTAAGTCCTGAAAGAACATTCTCTGACGCGAATACGCCCATTTTGAAAGTATCTGCCCAATTACGTGAGTGATGTTGACTTCCAAGTCCCGGATCGTAGCTGGATTATCGGCGAAGACTTTTCACTTCACATACTCGTAACCCCATAGAAAAAAGTCGAAAGGCGTGATATCACACGATCTAGGCGGCCAATTGACAGGTTCGAAACGCGAAATTAACTGCTCACCAAAATGATATCTCAATAAAGCCATTCTCGGGAGCAGAACCTTACCAACACTAGTCACAGCTGATGGAGCAATTGTCTTGCTCCCTTTTTGATCTTGTTCTCTCTCGCTGCTGGCAATGCTGCCGGCAGAATATATAAGCAGATGATTTTAACTTTAACTTTACATATATACATTTTTTTGTCATCTTGAAGCAAGTCAGTGCAGTGAAAATAAAACTTATTCGAAAAACATCCAATCGGTGAACTCTTATTTAATTGCACAAGTGTTTGTGTAAAAACTTCAAAATAGGGAACACAAAATATTGTATTCCTCAAAACACCATTGTGTCGCGCGCTGTGTGTGTCATGGCCCCACCCTGTTGGAACCAAATATCGCCGACACTTCGGGCTTCAACTTCAGGCAACAAAAAGTCCGTTATCATGGTGCGGTAGCGGGTGCCATTGACGGTAATGTTCGATCCGGCCTAATTTTTAAAGAAGTACGGACCGATGATTCCACCACCTCATAAAGCACACCAAACAATGCCTTTCTCTTCAAGTTACTCCTCAGCGAAAACAGCGGATCTTCGTTGAGCTGTTCCAGAGTCCATTTGGAGATGTCGTTGCGTTGTGAGTCTTTCTATGATAATTTGTCAAACATTATTGAATATAAATAACACATGGACTGAAAGTCCCGGTGAAGTATTACATAATAATATGTGTTGCCTAAGTGCCGGTTACGTCTTGTGCAGAGTTTGTTTATATTAACTCGCTATTCTTGCACTTTGCTTAGGTTATGCTTTCTGCGTTTGATTTGTTTTGTATTGTTGTATACATTATTATTCTTATTGTATATTAAGATTAAAACTATATGTATATTGTACACTGCCGCTCAACTGAATAGATTCAACGTTTCTAATAAAGTAAAACGGCAATATCTCTTCAATTACCTTCAAGATTTAAATGAAATAAACTTTTTCGTATAAAATAATCAAATGTTAATGAAACTCAATAGTTTGCGATATCTAATATACGTATTTATTCATTAATTATTATTTTTCCAGAAACGAAAAAGTAAAGAAATAACATAAAGTAATAATTCACAGCATCATCTTTTTAACATAGTACGTACTATTTAAGAGTAATATAGTAATTAGTACTCCCTATTTTGTTCAATATAACTTCATAAATATGATTTGGCAAGGACTTATAATAGTTTTCAATAATTCCAAGCGAAATTGTTGACCAGGCTTTTTTAATGGCGTCAATTAAGGTCTCAGAATCATCAAATTGTCTCCCTCCTTCATATACTTTTCGGGACAATAGCCCCCAAAGGTTTTCAATAATATTTATGTCCGGAGAGTATGGTCACTCAAGCAATTTTACATTTTGTTCGTATATCCAACGTTTTACCACCCTCGCTGTATGAATGGGGCGTTGTCTTGGTGAAATGTCCAATGAATCAATCCAAAAATATTCGAGAATTGCGGAAAAGCCTTTTGTAGGACAGTTTTGTATATATCGCGTTAATTTTTGATGAAACAAACTGCAGCTCACAAGGTCCATATTACGATATACCCCACTACACCTGTGTAGGTGGCATAATAGTGGCGACTTAAAACACATTCCTCCTTTCGCAGGTCATGAAAGTAATAGTTATAGCCATCCGGTCCATCAAGATTAAACTTCTTTTCATCAGAAAACACGAGAGTGTGCCACTCCTTATTCCACGCCATATGCTCTCGAGCAAACCGAAGTCGTGTAGCTTTACGCACATCATTAAGAGGTGGTTTTTTTTTTTAATTTCAGTCTTTTCAAATGCTTGGCACTCTGAATAATGCGTTTTACAGAAAAAAAAGAAGAATTGACGCCGTAAAATAACCATATAATATAATAACTATAGATCACAAACTAAAGTCATTGTGCTTGAACCTAATCTGATGAGCCAAAAAAAATGCGGTAATTTTAGCGAGTATAACGATAAAATTAAATTCTGATTTACCTTTTCACAAATGCCGTTATTTTTCTCTGCTATGTTGTGTGTAAACGAATGAAGGTTCAAAGCATGGATTAGAAATAATTGTGCATGCAATAACAAATAAGAGAGAGGACGCAATGCAAACAGCAATTCCTGAACCTATTCGGATGAGCGGCAGTATATATTATTACTAAACCGGGCCTAACGCATAGATGGCGCTAGTCTTACTGCTACTAAAATTTAACAATAACATGTTGATGACTCTAAAACTTCATGAAATCCTAGCGAAACGCTGTGAACGGCGCAGGTTGAAGTTTTTGTTTGAATTTATTTAATTGTTAAGTCAGTCGTAATGAGCCGCAAACCGAAGAAGTCGAATAAGTTCTAAAAGTCGAAGAAGTAGAAAATTGGTCAATGTCGCAATGTTCTTTTGATTGTAAATTTTTCTTAAAATCTATTTTATCTATTTGGTTATGCGAATCACCATCAGCTGCTTTATTTTATACATTCTAATTGGTTCTCTTAGTTTGTAACTTGCTCTGCGAAACAAGAAGAGCTTAACGAAATAATCACAATTATGTTTACTTGCGCTCATCTCTTTCATCTCTCCTTGTTACGTTCTTTCGTTTCGTAATATGCAAGACAATATTACATTCGTTCGTTACGCACGGCCACTGCAGCCGGCAAATGCTTTTACATCACATTCGTTATTCAGCTGCGTTCGTGCACGTTTTATAAAAAAAAATTTTTCATACCGCAAGTTTCTTTCATAAGTTAAATATAAACGTGTGCTGCTAACTATTAATATTAACAATAATTATTGATGTAAGTAATAAACGACAATACAACAACAAAAACCGAATTATAGTCACAATTTCATCTGACAAAAAAGCTTGTCAGCTCAGCATTTGGTGACCCCGACGTGACCCAGTGAACTTGCATTAGATTTTTTATTCAAACATAGTGCATTGGCTTATATCTGCACTAAATTTGCAATTATTAACTCTGAGGAAGAGCACTCCAGACTATTGGGAATGCTCAGCAAATAGCTGACTGTATCATCTTTCAGACTCTGCTGAAAAAGGTTGACAAATTGAGGAGTGTTCAGGTTGGCCAAAATTTAATCAAATCTACTAAGAATCGACGATCCTTTATCGCAACTAACTTTAATACTGACGTTTGTTCATTTTGCGATCGCGCGGACCATTTTATTATCAAATGCGAGCAGTTTTCGAAGTTGTCAACTCCTCTTCGCATCAAGGAAACCAAAAGGTTGTCTTTATGCTTGAACTGCCCTCGAAGGGGTCACAACTCAAGCACTTGTAACAGTCTTTACACGTGTCGGGTATGTGATGTCAAGCATCATAGTCTGCTTCACCCTCAACCCGTTAATGTCTCGACTGATGCACAATTTGTTTCTTCTACTTCCCAAATGTCACCTTCACTGCCGCAAAGCACGCTCTCAGCAATGTCTGTCTCATCTTTTTCCACTCAAAATCTCAGTTTAGATGGATACCCTGCCCTTTTTTTTTTGATTCGGGATCTCAACTTCACATTATGACGTCTCGCTTGGCCCATCAATTGCAATTGCGTAAGGTCAAGTCTTCAGTGTCTGTAGCTGGTCTTGGAGATGTTAACTTTACAAACCTTATTTACAGTCACAAACCTCAGCATATTCTACTTCAATCACAGCTCTCATTGCAACAACAATAACTAAAAATCCGCCGAGCTTTAAAATCGATACTAAACTTTGGAATGTGCCGGCAAACATTCGCTTAGCCGACCCTGCATTTTATCGATCACAACAATTGACTTACTCCTTACTCTCCTACTTATTGAGCATTGGCCAAATTAAATTAAGTGCTGGACTATCGACTATCTTGGATGGTGTACGATTTCGACACATCGTACGGAGCCACACACGCCCGGTCATTTGACGTTAAATTCAGTTATCACTAAAATTGAGCAGTTTACAGTGATGCACTCTTGACACACAGCAAGAAACAGATATGCATGCGGGTGCCGTAAAAATACTCATTGTATCTTAAATTTACACTGCAGCTATTTTTATATTTCGGTTTATCAAGAAAACCGTATCGTAAACTAACAAATCATAAATATATTTAAGCAATGTAAATTTAAAACCATTCTGTATTAGACATAAGGAATTAGAAGATAAGACATTTGTATATAAAGAAAACATTTTCGTAATAAAAATTAATACACATCAGCACAAGAACTAAGTGCATAGATAATCATGAACATTTGGTGACCCCGACGTGATGACAAAAGGACACTGGTCAAGTGACCAAAATCAAAAGAAAATGAAACAAAAAAGGTTCAGAGTTGAACCATTCAAAAGGACACTGGTCAACCAGGCGACCAGCTTCTAAAAAAAAAAACTGGTCAACAAGGCGACCAGCATCTGAAATAAAAAAAAAAAAAAACTGGTTAACCAGGCGACCAGCATCTAAAAAATAGTTTTGACTAATATCCAATTATATACCTGAATGTGATAAATATCGGTTTATTATAATATATAGCTGCCGTAGGATTATTACTTTTACTAAAAAACATTTTTTGTTTCTTGACATATCCTTACTTAATGAATACAATATATTAAAATAGAAAGGATTTATTGAATTTTTTATTAAATACAGGGTATTCGATATGTTTCTTCTTTAAATGAACCTGATTTGCAAAAGTTTTTACCCGTGCAAAATTTTTAATTTTAATTAAACACAACACCATTAAAGAAAAACAAATTGAAGTCAATCCAACCGACCCCAACTCAAGACATGTAAAGCTGCATTACATTGCTATTTATGTATGGAAAGTGTCGATTGTAGAAAACCTAAGAAGGATTACCTTAATTTGCCATTAGTTCAGTTAGAACTATAATAAAATTTCTTTAATATTAAAAAAATGTACTTTGAATTTTTTTATTTACATCGAATTATTACAAAAGCTTCTAAAGAATGGAAGTAACAGTGTCATTGACAAAAATTGGGTTCTGCGGTATGGCAGATCTAATGGTTGGAGTCATTTGAGACGACTTATAATGTTTGAGTTATCAAGAATGGTAATAGCGAGGTTGTGCCTTATAAGTTCTATAGTAAGAGACTTCATCAACAGCATTTATGACCGTTGGGGAAATCAGTTTTGTTAAAATTGGGCTGTTAATACAGAACAGTCGGTTACAAAAACGAGATTACGTGTGAGACAATCATAGAGTCAAGTCGACGACGCTAGTACAGAAAAGCGACACAGCCACGCCAGAACAGAATGAACAGGGATACTACATAGTAGTAAGTTGATCGGAGCCAAGGAAGGACATAGTCACGAGGACAACATATTTCTCTGTAATACTTTAAGATCCATGCCATGGTGGATCATCACTTCCCGTCTCCCCTAATCCAAGGTGTATGCACTCCGTGTCTATTGGATGCACATCAAGCGAATCGCATGTGCAATGCTATATAAAATAGCCATGGCCTGTCTATATAAATTAGCCATCTCCAGGATTGGCGAGGTACGGCCCGAGTCCAAGCTCGAGGTAATAGCAAGGGAGGACAGCCCCCGCCTCCCAAGGGCGAGGACATGGATATCAGCCGAGCCATTAGACCCGAAGCTGGTACTAGAAATGATCAGGGTATGCAACTTAGAGTGAGCAATATCGGCCTGGAAGGTCACTACTAAGATGGAAGAACCAAAAGATGAGTTCCGCACTGCAACCTTCATGGTCAGCACGGATTCGCTAGAGCCTCTATCTACAGCCGGCGGTGTCGTAAGCTATGCATTCTCATCAGTAGCGATAAAAATCTACAAGAAGGATGGAGTGCCACAGGATAATGATGATCCAGGTGCCTCCTCCTCCAAGGCTGAGGAACCACAGGGTACCGCTGCCGGGGCGACAACGCCAAGGAGAGCATCGACTGATGGCAGCAAAGAGACTTTCTGAAGGTTTACAAAAAATGTAAATGAACTTCCCAGAGGAAACCTTGGAGATCCTTCTGCGAAGAAGTAGAGAGAGCATCTGAATTCTCTAGACTCCTAAAAATGGGAGTTACTACAGAAAGCGGTGAGCAATGAGCCACTAGAACTGCATCTTGACACACACTTTCCAGGATGAGCAGTCTATACTGAGCAAAACATAGAAAGTTTAATGAATGGTCGTGAGGTTGAATCAGATGCCATATTTGAAGACCGATTATTATGGGTCATAAATGGCTTCAATTCAATCGATTCGTCAAAGAAACAAAAAAAAAAATAAAAACAAAGATATCCATGAGACTCTTACCATTAAATTTTTCACATCGTGTTAAGGTTTTAAAGGCGAAAAAAAATCATATTTTTGTGATTTTTTTGCGGCGAAATGAGTATTATAATTTTGATTTAAAGTTTTTTATACGTTCAGCTCAGGTATCACGGTCAGTCGTTTGAAACGCTTTAACTCCGTTAGTTTTAATCGGATTGACTTGAAATTTGTACACAATATTCTCATTTAAAAAAAAATAAAAAAATTAATGCAAAAAAAAAACGTTAAAACCTTACCGAATTTACATACATTTTGGTATCCTTGATAATCCGTAATTTTTTTTTTTGCAATTCAATGAACATAAAACCTCTTATAAACCGTAATTCATTTTTGAAACCTCTTATAATCCAAAATGCAGAACATTAAACAAAAAAAAAATTATTTTTAGTTTAATTACCGTTAACTTTTTTAGTCAATGTTGTTGCTTTCACGAAAAAAATTCCATGCGAATTCCTCTCACATTTGCTGCCACGACTACAATTTACAACACCAAGTTCGAAGAATTTGTGTGCAATTGTTTTTGTGAAATCCCGATAAACCGAAAACCCCGATAATCCGAAAAAAATGCTGTTCACGTGCCATTTCGGTTTATCGGGATTTGATTGTATTACAAAACAACGATTCAAATGAAACAGAAATGCACACTGACGCAGAAACAAATTTCGCTGAACAAAATGATAAAGAGAATCCACAAAAAATAAGAACACCAACCAACAAAGAACAAAACAATAAGGAACAATCAGTGCCTAAATTAAACAAACCCCCCCCTATATATGTACAAGGAGTTGAAAACATAAATGTGCTAACCCAAGCTCTTACCAAAACGCTTGGACAGGACTTCCTGATCAAAAACTTGCCAAATAATGAAGTACGCGTACAAGTAAATGAATCTAAACTTTACACAAAAGCAATACAAGTGCTCCGCGAAAAAGGCACAAAATATTTCACATTTAAGTCGAAAGAGGAAAGGAACTTCAAAGTAGTACTAAGAGACTTGCACCCTGCTCATGATCCAGAAGACATAAAATCTGAATTAAAATTACTTGGACATGAAACGACACACATCTACAACATAAGACAGAAACAAACAAATAAACCTCTGCCGCTTTGGTTTATTGAATTAAGACAAGAAGATAACAATAAAGATATATACAACATCAAATCTCTCTTGCATACGCAAATCTCCTTTGAACCACCTCATCACAAACGAGCCATAGCGCAATGCAGCAACTGTCAAAAGTATGGACACACTAAAAACTATTGCACCAGAGACCCAATATGTGTCAAATGTGCCGGTGACCACAAAACCAAAGACTGCAATATGAAAGATAAAGAGGTTAAATGCGCTCTATGCACAGGCTGTCACACTGCTAACTATAAAGGGTGTGAGATCTACAGGGCACTAAAAATAAAACGTTTTCCTACCATTCGACCTGCTCAAGAACACCAACCAATAAAGGTAACAGCAACCAGCAAAAACACCACTCTACCGGGTTTAAGTTACGCCGAAGCAACGAAAATCAACACTGTACATTTAACGCAAACAAAAACACCTGTCCCATTAGCAGAGGAATCCCCTATAACTTCAACCAAAAATCACGCAACCAACCATAAACAAATACATACCCCTGAAAGTGTGTCGGAACTACAAGAGTTAAAGAAAATGATTCAGCAGCTGATACAGCAAATATCCAACATGATGAATACAATAAATTTTTTAGTCACAACATTAAGCAAGCAAAATGGACAATGACTTAAAAATACTAATATGGAATGCAAACGGTCTGCTCAATCACTTACTTGAGCTGAAACATTTCCTTAACGTAAACTCAATAGATGTAGCACTTATCTCGGAAACACATCTCACACATAAACAAACCATTAAAATACCTAATTATAACTTAATAACAACAAATCATCCAGATGGCACAGGACACGCGGGATCGGCAATAATAATCAAGCATTCAATAAAATTTACCGAGAGTAATAATTTTAAAAAAGACTACATCCAATCTACAAACATACATATTTGGGATAATAGAGGAATGTTTACAATATCTGCAGTTTATAGCCCTCCTAGGCACAAAATTACACATAACGAATATTATAGTTATTTCGAAACTCTAGGAAATAGATTTATATGTGCAGGTGACTTCAATGCGAAACACACGGCTTGGGGATCAAAAATTACCAATACTAAAGGTAGAAGCCTTTTAAACGCTATACAAAGAATTAAAGGTAAACACATCAGTACAGGGGAACCAACCTACTGGCCCTCTGATCCCTTGAAAAGGCCAGACCTTATTGACTTTTGTGTAATTAAAAATTTTGACCTGGTCCATTTTGACATTAAAAGCGCTTATGAACTATCTTCTGATCACTCACCCATATTACTTAACTACACATCACAAATTAAAACATCAATTAAACAAAGTAAAATTCATAATAAATATACAGACTGGGATTTTTTTCGACATATTATCAGCACGCAATTACAGATAAATATTCGCCTAAAAACAGCATATGACATGGAATCAGCAATTGCACATGTTAACGATGTTATACAAGAAGCGGCTATTAAATCTACCCCCATACTAGAGGAACAACATTTACCCAAAAACAAATGCCCAAAGCTCAAAAGATTATACACTGAATGTGGCAAGTTATGTAAAAGATGGCAATTAACTCGCCATCCAGAAGATAAAGCTAAATGGAATAGAGCTACAAATGGTTTTAAAAAACAGCTAAGGCTAAATAGAAATATCGAACTAACTAACCAATTGAAAAACTTGACCGCATCGTCGGATACAAACTACTCGTTATGGAAAACAGCAAATAGGTTATTAAACAGGACATGCCATATACCACCAATCAAGAAATTCGATGGGGCTCGCAGCGACGAAGAAAAAAACGCCAGTGCCGACATTATCTGTGACCAAATGGAAAGGTGAATTTTCTTATATTTTCAAGTTCTTTTTTTATTTATTTAAAACTATTTCATCCCCTTCAAAGTAATATTTTTTCGCTGCAATACAAGTGTATTTCCAGAATTTTTCAGTTATCATAACAATTTTCAAGTCCTCCTTCGGAATGGCCTCCAGAGCCTTTTGCGATTTTTCTTTTATTATCTCAATCAAATAAAAAAATATCGATTGGCAAAACCGTGGAGATTTAAATTAAAAATTCACTTTTTGATTTGATAACAATAGTACTTCTTTTGGAGTTTGTTAGACCGGAGGCTTGAAGTATGCTTTTATTTTCAGAAAGGAAACCATGAAAAATTTGCAGTACATATCAATGTTCACAAACAAAACTAGAAAGGCAGGGCTATAGTCGGGCGTAACCGACTATAGAAAACCCTGTACCCAATCCAAAACTGAATATTTTTTTTGTTGCTTCAATATTTTGTATTCATTATGTAAGGATATCTCAAGAAAAGAAATTTTTTTTACCAAAAATCCTTTTTCGGCCGACCGTTCCTATGGCAGCTATATGTTATAGTAAACCGATATTTGTCATATTCAGGAATATGATTGGATATTACTTAAAATTATTAAATCCAAAATTTGGTAACGATATCTTAAAAAACAAAAAAAATTTCTCATTAAATGTTGTTTTTCGGCCGATCGTTCCTATGGCAGCTATATGATATAGGAAGCCGATATACATAATATTTAGATATGTGATTAGGCATTAGCTAAAACTATTAAATCCAAAATTCGGAAATTATATCTTAAAAAACAAAAGAGTTTTGGTTAGGAAATGTTGTTTTTCGGCCGATCGTTCCTATTGCAGCTATATGTTATAGGTTGAATATCGAAAAAAAAAAATAAACTCATGCCTATGTATTGGGCGAGTCTTCGTGCCAAATTTGGTGTTTGTAGGTCTTACCGTTTCCGAGATCCGTGCATTCATACAGACAGACAGATGGACATGGCTAGATCGACTCGTCTTTCGACTCTGATCAAGAATATATGTATATGCTTTGTGGGGTCTGCCATGCCTCCTTCTGTCCGTTACTTACATTTGCACAACTTTAATATACCCTTTACCATTTTTTGGTACAGGGTATAAACAGGTATGAGCACAGCTAACATTAATACCCTTCTTGCTTGTAATTGAATTTGTATTATAATAATTTCGGCACTAAGACCATTTACGATATGCATTTTTTTTCATCAATTGGCGCCATTGTAACTAGTGAGAAAAAAAAGAAAAGAAAAAAAATTTATATTACAAACTTCAACCCCCTTTTTCTTTTTTCGTTTTTAATCTTCTTCGAGTGTCACGATCTGCAAGCAAGCTAATTTCTCAAGCCGCCCAACCGATTTCAATGAAATGTGCATATTTATATAAAAGATAGGATACTTTTTATTAAAATCGGTTAGTAAATACGGCTGTAATAGTTTAATTAGTACGGCTGTATCGTAATTACTGCTTATACATCATTAGGCGTTGTGTGAAGAGAAATTTGTCAAATACTTTTAACTTTCATTTTATGTTAATTGGGGAGTGTATCGTTTTATACATGTCCGTCTGTCGTGGCTGGATGGCGTTAGAGTGTCGTTTGTACATGTTCGGGGGTGACGAGGTGGCGGGCTGTAGAAAACCTTTGGTACAGTACATGTCCGTCTGTGCACGCACATTTTGTGGATGTATAGGGTTGGTTCCAACTTAAGAGATAGCGGTCTGTGGCAGGGCAACGTCTGCGAGGGCTTACTAATTGGACAATGAAAAAGCATGTGCTCTTTTTTTTCTCTTGCTTTTAACGGGTTTGACAGACGAAGATGGTTACACAAGCTGGACAAAAAAAAACGCGTAGCGAAACGCGCCGGGATTGCTAGTTTTTTTACACTTAGCATTGGTGCGAGCAGCATATGTGTAGGCAGAAAAGGAAAGGAAACGGAAGAAATATGAACACAAAACATATGATAATTGCACACACAATGTATTAAAATCAAAACCAAAATAAAAACAAGAAGCATGTTGTACATGCTTGCACATGCTTAGGAAGGAAAGGGAAAACAATAACATAAAGTAACTCTTTAGATTAGAACAGAATTCTAAATTCTCCTCTCGCTAGTTAAGACGCCTTAAGCTGCCCGCCACTGCCTGATTTTGTCATTCGGAGTTGAAATTTATTTTGTATGAGATGCGTCTTCTTATATCTCTATATTCTCTGGTATTAGGCATTATCGACTGCGATATGGTCAACTTCACTGCTTGTGTGAATTGCGGGAACAAAAAAATTTTTTTTGCGCAACAAATAAACAAATTTTTGGCGGTTAAAAAAAAACTGCATGCTTAATCTAAGTTAAATTTCTTAAATAAAAAATATTATAAATATATTATTAAAAAATATTATAAAAAACAAATAATATGTACTTATGTTTGAAACATTCATTATTAAATATGTATTCATAAATTGGTACAAAGTATGAAATAAACGACAACTTCTGATGACTTGGATGCGATTTTAACAACATTATTTGTGACACCACCCAACCCCATACCAAATCTTTGGTATGAGTTGGCTCAAGATTTGAATGGCCTGAAAGGTCCAACACGCTCAGTAAAGTGGAAAGAGAGAAGTTAATGAAATATTGATGTGTTTTCTCATGTAAATAAAAAAAAAATGTGTGTTTCAGAACCTATCATATTGGAAAAATGCTTTGCGTTCTCGGGCATACACTAGTTCAGCAACAGAAGGCTCAAGTCCGGCAATAAGAGGTCCAAATGCGTCAAACCAACTTTGTTTTGGCCTCTACTAGTGCAATGAAGCAAACGTTGGAAAAATGGCAAACTCGTTAGCCGCCTAGCAAAAGCTTTAAAAAAAATGTGTACTAAATAATAAATAAAATATTTTGTTCTTTTTTTAAATAACACCAGTATTTTTTTAGTTTTGTTTTGTGTTTGGCTTATATTTTCATTAAAAGAAGAAGTGAAGTGTTTCACGTCTTTAAAATTATAATTTTCTTCGCATAATTTCGCGCACAAATTTAAAAACCTTATTTGTGACTTGCTTTTTCGTTCAGTACAAGAATAGTGACGAAAGTTACATTAAGAGCTTTTTTTTGGTGGAGAAAATACATATCAGTACAAAGTAGACCATTATGGCTTTTTCAGCAACGTGACTTCGTTGTGACTATACCAAAATAGACCCGTTAGTGAGCATAGAAACGTATTGCATAGCACCATATACGTAAAACATAGATGATGTTTACAATGGCAGGACACATAGATACACTTTAAAACTATGCCACTAACTAGAAACTTGCGTAAAAAGGCAGTTGTCGACAGATAGAACAAAAACACAAATCGTCAGCTAAAATGCAAAAAGGCGTAACTAACAAAAATATAATTTTACAGGAGAAGCAAAAAACGTTGTAAAATGATAACTATAAACATTTTTTGCGAAGTTTTTTCTAATTCCACTTTATCACAACGACAAATTTATTTTTAAACCCAAAAATAATTTTTGGGTATGTTAGATACGCCTTTTTACTTCTGTTCTTCTGAAACACAAAAAGACGTATCTAATAGGTCATTCAATATGTTCGTACGATAAGTAAGAAGAATAACAAAATTTTGACAAAACTCGATTTTATTAATCAACATAGTTGCCTTCGAGGGTAATAAAATGAGAATAGTGATTTTCCAACTTGTCGATACCACTTTTGTAGAATTTTGTCAAGACATGTAGTTTAACAGCACTCATAATAATCAATCAAGTCGATTTTGCATTTTTTGTTAGTTACGCCTTTTTGCATTTCAGCTATCGAAATGTTTATGTAAAAGAAAAATGCGTTTGAGAAAATAACAAAAACCACTTCGACAAATTTATCAATAGTCACACAGCAATAATCATAATAAGCAAGGCAAGATACTTGTATACCCGTCATTTGCACGAGATGCGGAGTCTTCTATGCTGCGAGTACGACGCAAAATATTAATAGATTCACAAAGAAAGTACGACAGCAAAAAATAAAAACAGAACCTGGTGTTGCTGCCTCTGCGTCTATTTTTGTATTGACCAGGCAACGCATTTGGATAACCCTAGCGCACACAGCGAAGTTGTCGTCATTGTCGACTTACTTATGTTAATTTCATTAACGCACTCAATAATAGCATCAAAGTAAAAGAAAAATGCAGGGAGCAGTGTTGCGTTTAGGGTTGGTGTCAGTACCGAACCTAATGTAAAACGAGATCGAAAGAATTTTTATGAAATTCTGTTATCCTACTTCAAAATTTCTACTTTCCTATATTTTTAATTAATTAATCATGTCGCCTGACGCATGAAACTATCCAATTTTTCTATCCGTTGTTTAGCAATGAAATCAATTTTTCTTTTAAAATTGTATAAATTGCAATAATTTTTATTTTTTTGTTATTTTTGCACGATTCAACTATACAATAATTTTCGCCGTCTCTTTTTCAAATTTAATAGACACAGTACCATCTATTAGATTTGAATCATGATGCAATGGTGATGCAAATCTATAAATATTCATAAATATTTAGTCATCAAGTTCAACAATAATAGTGGGTTAATAACATTTTACTACAATAGGTAAGAGCTAACTAGAAAGGCAGCGTTTCAGTCGGAAATACCCGACTATAGAATAAATACCCTGTCATCATCACCTTTTAGCTCTACAATCCGAGGTGGGTTCTGACTTGCTCTAGCAGTCACTTGTGTTGTGTGCGCTAATTTTGTGCACAAATGACTGGGACCTCCTGCTTATCGCTGAAGCCGAACGGCACTATTTGAGAGCTTTTTTCATGGCAAGTGTTTACTCTCACTTCTGTTGCCAGCAGAGTGTGAGAGGTCGACAACTGTACAGAAAAAGCTTTATGTTATTTTTGATGCTGCCTCTGTTGAAAATTGAACCCGGACCACATGTACAGTAAACCGACACCCAATTCACTATGTTGCAGCCGCCGACAAAAATAGAATACCCTGTACACAATCCAAAATTCAATAAATTTTTTCTGTTTTAATATTTTGTATTCATTATTTATGGATATGTCAAGAAACAACATTTTTTTTCCGCCGTTCCTATGGCAGCTATATGTTTTAGGTTAAATATCGTAAAAGCAAAATAAACTCGTTATGCCTATGGATTAGAAGAGTCTTCGTGCCAAATTTGGTGGTTGTAGGTCCAACCGTTTCAGAGATACGTGCGTCGGACATGGCTAGATCGACACAAATTTTGTTGCTGATCAAGAATATATATACTTTATGGGGTCTGCCACGTCTCCTTCAGCCTGTTATATACATTTGCACAACTTTAATATACCCTTTACCATTTTTTGGTAGAGGGTGTAAAAATGCTCAAATTAAAACTAAACAAAATAAAAAAAATACCCCGCAGGCGCCATGGGATACTCAAAATCTCTAGGAGCAATTGGCTCACGGCGAAGTGGAAATAGGTAAGTCATTAAAATATTGTTGTTTGCAAATTTAAATAAAAAAATTCTGTTTCTGAGCCTATCACATTAGAAAAATGCTTTGCGTTCTCGTGCATGCTTTAGTCCAGCAACAGAAGACTCTATTCGCGCAATACGAAGTCCAAACGAGACAAACCGAATGGCTTTTAGCCTCTACCTTAGCATAGGCTATGAAAACTATAAAGGCTGGGCTATAATCGGGCGCACCCGACTATAGAATACCCTGTACCCAATCTAAATTCAATAAGCATTTTCACACTTTTGATAAATTGTGATATGTAATGAAATTTACACGCAAAACAAAAACAACATTTCACAAAAAGACATAACACAATTAGTCATATCTCAGGCTTGTGTAATAATGTGTGATTTTTTGCCGTTCTTTGCGTTTTGCCATTTTGGTTTACTAAAGCAGCACGATCACATCGAAATTGTACGCAACATTAACTTATTGCATTACCAGCAAGTACAGCAAGCATAATTTCCATGAAATTGAGGCAAATTTCAAAGTAAATATAGAAACCACGTGTATTTTGTTGCGAGACAAAATACTTTTGTGAGATCGAAATTTTCGGCAGAAAATGATTGCGCCTCAATAGCTAGCTAACGGAACATCGTATATGATCCATAGTCGGGTTAACTTGTTGTGAAAATATGCCTTTAGCAGACGAGCAACATTTTTTTTCTAATTTTCCCATTGTTGTTATTTTATAAGCCAACAAATTCAAATTTTTGCATGAAAACCAATAGGCAAAATACTTAAGTGACACACTGTACATATGTTGGTCAGTAAAGGCTGTAAAGGCTTACACACTGAGCCAACGAGCCTGGCGGCTGGCTTGACGTTGCATAATTATGTATTTATTGTGGGCAAAAAAAAAAAAAACAGTCATTTCAATGTAATGAAAAAGCACATTGTGATTTGCTAGCAGAATATACTTGAAGAATATAGTTAAAGTACAAAAGTAAATTTATATAAAAATAAATCTGCGAGTCGATTAAAAACAAAAATAAAAAACCAACTCGAAAAATGTTCGCCACAAGATTTGCACCTGGGTTTCATTTAAGCTGGTAAGTGCATTTACACACTGAGCCAAGGAGCTTTGCGGCTCAGCATTGCTTAATAATGTATTTACGAGTAGATCTAAACTTCACATTTTTAGTTGACACATAAAGTTATGTGACAACGTTAGCTCAAAATTTCATTTCGATATAGAGAGCGTAAATATGTTTACGTCAAAAAAAGATTCAAGATGTTTCACATGAAAAATATATATTTTAGTTACAAAGCAGTAAATTAATTTCAATAGCCCATCATTGATAGTATCCACTAAAAGTTTTCTTATGTTCCGTTGCGACATTTTGCTTTGTTTAATTATTTTCTGTTGCTACTACTAACTGGTTTACAAAAATCATCTGTTCTATTTCACAATTAACCCTCTTCTCATGCCATAATTAAAATGAGATGGCGTTAAACATTTTTTGAGGACAGTTATGTGTTACTGTTGAGAGAGAGAGAGAGAAGCGTATAAGTACAATGTTGCCTATAGGCAACAATGACATGAGAGGGTTGACAAAAACAGAGAATATGTACATATACTAGGAAGACGCATCTCATACAAACTGCTTTCAAGTTGAAATGACAAAATAAGGCAGCGGCGGGCAGCGTGTGTTGGAAGTCAAACTGCTGTACTGCCATCTTTCGGAAAATATTTTCTGCTCTTTGTCTTTGTGTTTTTTTTCTTTGCTATGCATGTGCTGCTCGCACTCCTGCTTTGATTACAAACGCTTGTTTTTATTTTGATTTCGGTTTTTATTTTTTTGTGTATGCGGTTTTCATAAGATTTCAAATGATATTGTTTCCCTTTCTACCTATTCATATGCTGCTTGCACTAATGCCTAGTGTGAAGTTTGTCTATTTTAGAGTAGATTTTTGATATTTGATAAGTAATGAATTAATGTTAAATATCAAAGACACTTTTTTATGCGCATTTTGGCTTTATTCAATATGTAAATAAATTCTTACAATTGCACATGTTTCTATTATTGCACTATATTTTTAATTATAAATTAATAATTATTATTCAATTATAAATTAATACAAATTATGTAAAAATTGTTACATTTCCATATTTATCCATTCATATTGCTCGATTTCTTAAATGCAGAATTAAAGATTAAAATAAATAGTCCACCAATATTCATATTTGGCGTAGCCGGCTTAAATTGTCTTCATTAAATATTTTGCGCACTCCACTACAATCTGAACGAATTGGTGTTTCGATGATCGCCAGTTCAATTAAATGCCTTGCAAACTTAAATTCCGTATGAACTATATAGTCCCACCATATTTTAATAAATATATTTCTCACACAGTTATTTTCACAAATAATAAGTAAATACTGCAAAATATTCTAATTGGCTTTGACTTTTTTCAAGCATGCAGCCAAAGCGTGAAGAAGCAGCTTTGAGAAAATATATGCCCGTAACAATAAAGAAGCAGAGCCAATATTTTATAAAAAGCGAGAAAAATGAAATAGCTAGACAATTGAAACTTCTAAAATCATGATAAATTCGCTTATTATAAGTGTGTGTGTATACACATACTGCAGGTGTTGCTGTTCAAATGCATACACAAATTCAATTCGACTGTCTTTTCATACCAGGCACACATCAAAAGCAGAATGAAATGCCCGTAGCAATTAAGAAGAAGTAGAATAGTTTCTCAAAACGAAGAAATATGAGCTAGCTTGGCAATTCAAACTTCTAAAATTCTTTTCTGCATGCACACACAAACACGTGTATTTCAGACGGTTCCGTCAAGTAGCGACTTTTCATACTAGGCACTCATAAAATGTAGCAAGCAAAGGAATTGTCTGCAGCAAGAAAGTTGCGCACACACCAAATTCAACAACAACAACAT
Source organism: Stegana nigrithorax (assembly GCA_037044495.1). Classification (NCBI taxonomy): domain Eukaryota; kingdom Metazoa; phylum Arthropoda; class Insecta; order Diptera; family Drosophilidae; genus Stegana; species Stegana nigrithorax. Next base: position 7,289 of record JBAMBQ010000665.1, on the reverse strand, counting down.
TCTTGAATTGCCAAAAAAATGGCCATCGCCAAGCACATGATAACTAGAAAAAAATGAGCAACAACAAATGTAAGCATTCGGCAAGCCAAACAACTACAATCAAAAAAAGGCTTTGTATATGAAGACAATCACCACACACATACAACTAGCACTGAAAAAGAAAAAAAGCGCAACAACAAATGTAAGCATTCGGCTAGCCCAACAACTACAAACAAGAAAAAATATATACCATCTTACGGTAAAGTACTGGTCCCACGCCATCTTACGGCAGGGTCCCGGCGACAGGACCCAGGTGGAAACGTTTTCAACGGGGTCATGCATCTTCTTATCATACATATTCTCTGACAAAAGTGTGAGAACGCCTACAGATAAAATTGACACGTGGTAAAAACATACGGAAAGCGACTTTGCGAACTGCTGTAAACAACGTCGGCGACTCACAAGCCGGAAAGGAACAAAAGTCGAAAATCGATAGCGTAGCTTACAAGATAGAAAGTGGCAGCGTAACAAAAGAGGCGACAATCGGAAAAGCAATAAGCAAAATGTTGAAGGACAATAATACGAGCGAGATAGTAGATGATGACGAAGCAAACGAGACGGTAAGTTATGATGCAATAAGTGTGACGGCACGTGAGAAAACAGGAACTGTTACATAGAAAATAACAAATTCTGAAATTGGAATACGAAACGGAAACACTATTAAAATGTCGAGAAAACAACGACTGTGACAACAAATTTAAAATATCGTTCGAAAAGTTAAGAGAATTTCTTCTCGATGGAGAAGTGCAAATAAATATGTGATTATCACAATTAGAAAATATACGAAAATATTTTAAGATCTAAGGCAACAACATGGCACCTTTCCAAAACCTGCACTTTATATAGGAAGAAAACGAATAAATCAAATATTCAAATATTCAAGAAAAAGGTGTATTTAAAGTGTGTCATACATTTAGGAAGCATTATTAAACAGGTGTGCGTTCCAAATGGAGTGGAAGTCGAAAAGTATGAAAACAAACTAGAAAGGCAGGGCTATAGTCGGGCGTAACCGATATAGAAAACCCTGTACCCAATCCAAAACTGAATATATTTTTTTGTTGCTTTAATATTTTGTTTCGGCCGATTGTTCCTATGGCAGCTATATGTTATAGTAAACCAATATTTATAATATTCGGGAACATGATTTTATATTACTTAAAACCATAAAATCTAAAATTTGGTAACGATGTCTTAATAAACAAAAAAGTTTTTCTCAGTAAATGTTGTTTTTCGGCCGATCGTTCCTATCACAGCTATATAATATAGTAAACCGATATATATAATATTAAGTTATATAATTGGACATTAGCTAAAACTATTAAATCCAAAATTTGGTAAAGATATCTTGAAAAACAAAGCGGTTTTTGTTAATAAATATGGGTTTTCGGCTGATCGTTCCTATGGCAGCTATATGTTATAGGTTGAATATCGAAAAAGCAAAATTAACTGGTTATGCCTATGGATTAGGAGAGTTTCATCGCACAGAAGTGTAGGCATGAGTGTCAACTATTTGTCGTAAATTTTTGGCGCTTCCAAATGTGAATTTTCCCGGTTTTCCTTAAGGATTTCCCTATCAATTCGTGTTGACAGCATTTTAGGCCGGTCAGAAGAGGTTGTATTCTCTATGGTACCATGTTCTTTCGATCATGTAATTATGTTTTCTATTGTTTGGCGACTTCGATCAAATATTTCGGAAACATATTGGATAAGTTTACCCTGATAATACAGATATAAAATGATTTTTCTTTGTTCATAATTTAATTCTTTGCGTTTTGCCATTTTGGGTTACATAAGCAGCAGAATCACATCGAAATTGTACACAACATTAACTTATTGCCTTAGCAGCAAGTACAGCATGGATAATTTCCACGCAATTGAGGCAAATTTTATAGGAAATATGGAAACCACGTGTACTTTGTTGCGAGGCAAAATACTTTTGAGACCGAAATTTTCGGCAGAAAATGATTGCGCCTTAATAGCTAGCTAACGGATCATCGTATATGATCCAAAGTTGGGTTAACTTGTTGTGACAATATGCCTTTAGCAGAAAAGCAAAATTTTTTTTCTATTTTTTCCATTGTTGTTATTTTATAAGCCAACAAAATCAAATTTTTGCATGAAAAGCAATAGGCAAAATACTTTAGTGACTCACTGTACATCCTATTATACATATGTATGTACATACAAAAATAGAAAAACTAAAAGTAGTTTTTTTTTTCTTTTCCACGTTTTAAGAAAACACCTTGAGTAACCAAAAAATTATATAAAAATAAACGCACAAAAACAATTATTAAAATAAATGTAACTGCAATGAGGAAGTGTTTTTGTAGTGAGTAATGTTTATTTTTTGATTTATTATTTGAATAATTTTTGTTCTTTTTTTTTTTGTTTCTTCAAACGCTATAAAGAAAAATATTTTTTCGAGTACTCGTACTGATGTCGTATGCGAGTATGCCGGCATAGTATTTTTTCATGCCTCATCCAGCAATTAGCTTCTGTATAAGAGACACAAAAAATATCTTTAATATGTTCAAATATATGCACATATAAAGATACATGAACACCAATCGCCAGTGATGATTTCATTGATGACCATATTAACGAACAGAATAGGTTTCGAAGATTATTAAAAATGTGTAAAAACATGACTTTTACATACTTTTCTTCCTTTATGATGTTTAGCAGTGAACCACAAGCTTGAAAAACCTTATTTTAATTATAATAATATAATTTTAAAAATTGTTTAAGAAAAATTTTATAAGAAATAACATTTTTCTTATTTAGATCGCAGCCCACATTTACACATCCACGTGAGTGGATCAAATTTAACAATGCCAGTTCAACTGTAATAGTAACTCACTTAATTCCAGAAGAAACGTTTCGAACAACACCCACGTTTTACTTGGTTTCATGTGACTACAAACTTTATTACTCTTATAAACATTACTACCCGCTAAAATATACACAAGTGTGTATATGTACATACATACATATATACAGTTGTATACATTTTTTATAAACATGTAAAATCAACCTACAACAATCGAACAAAACGGGGTTATTTTAAGTTACAATCAACTACAAGAATACAATAGAAAACCACTGCAACAAGAACTCACAAAAAAAAAATCAAAAACCAAAAATATTAAATTGATTAGATTGCGACGTTTGCGATATTTTATCGGTAGTTTTATGTGCAGCGAAATCTCCAAAAACGGACAGTTCCCATAACTAGATAAAAATCTTAATCGGACAAACTTCGTAAGCTTTTCATAATTTTTTTCAATACTAAATTAATTCCCATAACTGGACAAAAACAACGCGATATATTACTTTTACACAGGAGCGTTTTGCAGCATGCAAGCATAGGTAGAATATGGGTACTTTCGGTAAGGGAAACTGCGTTAGTACTGCCACATAATCTAGCAGCACTGCTTTTTGAAAGTATTCGGAAATGCAACTCTGCACTATCAAGTCGGCAAACTGACACAAGAATTTTACAGCTGCGCACTTTGCAAAAATGAATTACATTTTTTGTTCTTTAATTACTTTTTAATAGTTTTTAAATTATTCCACGACAGAGAACTTGACGGGTAGCTGCTTATTCGCTTTGTTGAGAAATCTTTACAACAATATTTTTTTTTTAAGAGGTTTTTTCATGATATTGTGTAATGTTGGACAGATCATGAATTTTCTCGTACAACGAAAACCAATATTTACATTTCACAAGATTTCTTTTCACAATTAGACATACACTTGGCTTCTGTAAGATTTTTGACAGTTCTTGTGCAGTGTTAAAATGAATTTCAAAATTTTATGTTTTTTGAAATGAGATTTGAAAATAGAAGAAATGAGTGGAGTTGCAGAAACAAAATATTATTATCAAATTAAAATTACAAAATTAGAAATATAAGCTGAAAAGAATGGTCCGATTTGATTTCACTATCAAATGCTGCAAATAAATAAGTGTTGCAAAATACGCGACATTATATATTTTTTGTTGCTCTTCTCCCTTGTTTACAAAAATCAGCTGTTATAAGAAACTGCAATATTTCACAATTTAAACAGCAAAAAGTACGTTCATGCTGTAAACATTACACAACATCGTGAACACACCTAGTTTATTTCCCTTCGTCCTGCTTATACATTTTCTATGTAAATAAGTTAAACAAATACGAATACAAATTTAATATATTTTCTGTTTATTTTTATTGTTTTTTTTTTTTATATAATATTTACATTTGATGCTTATATTTAATTTATATATATAAATATATATAATCCAATTTTCTATATATTGGGTATTCGAAAAAGTTCAGTTACAAATTGTCGATAAATGGTTGAAAATGTAATGTCCCGGGCAATATTAATTGCATCTGACAACTCTATATACAGTGAGTCACTTAAGTATTTTGCCTTGCTACACGACCATGGATATTCTTGGCCCTGGGAACCCTAAGGACTGTTTCATCGCACAGAACTGTAGGCATGAGTGTCAATTATTTGTCGTAAATTTTTGGCGCTTCCAAATGTGGATTTTCCCGGTTTTCCTTAAGGACTTCCCTATCAATTTGTGTTGTCAGCATTTAAGGGCGGCCAGAACAGGCTGCATTCTGTATGGTACCATGTTCTTTCGATCATTTAATTGTGTTTTCTATGGTTTGGCGACTTCGGACAAACATTTCAGAAATATATTGGATAAGTTTACCCTGATAATACAGATATTAAAATGATTTTTCATTGTTCATAATTTAATTCTTTGCGTTTTGCCATTTTGGGTTACATAAGCAGCAGAATCACATCGAAATTGTACACAACATTAACTTATTGCCTTAGCAGCAAGTACAGCATTGATAATTTCCACGCAATTGAGGCAAATTTTATAGGAAATATGGAAACCACGTGTACTTTGTTGCGAGGCAAAATACTTTTGTGAGATCGAAATTTTCGGCAGAAAATGATTGCGCCTCAATAGCTAGCTAACGGATCATCGTATATGATCCGTAGTTGGGTTAACTTGTTGTGAAAATATGCCTTTAGCAGACGAGAAACATTTTTTTTCTATTATTCTCATTGTTTTTATTTTATAAGCCAACAAATTCAAATTTTTCCATGAAAAGCAATAGGCAAAATACTTAAGTGACACACTGTACATGAGTTTGTGTGTGCGTGCAGAAAAGAATTTGTCATGATTTCGAAGTTTTGACTATTTCTACGTCACAAAATATATTTTTTGCTTTGTGTTGCTGCTGCTTCTTTATTGTCATATGCATTTCATTCTGCTTTTCATGTGTGCCTGGTATAAAAAGACCGTCGTATTCAATTTTTGTATGCATTTGGACAGCAACACCTGCAGTATGTGTATACACACACACTTATAATAAGCGAATTTATCATGATTTTAGAAGTTTTAATTGTCTAGCTATTTTATTTTTCTCGCTTTTTATAACATATTCGCTCGGCTTCTTTATTGTTACGGGCATATATTTTCTCAAAGCTGCTTCTTCACGCTTTGGCTGCGTGCATGAAAAAAGTCAAAGCCAATTAGAATATTTCGCTCAAGTCGCTTCTTCACTTTTTGAACCATCTCACGGGACGTCGCAGTCTTTTGACGACCACCTCCATGACGTTTTGCGATGCTACCAGTATTATTGTAACGAGTTATAGTGCGGTAAACGAAAACTTTATTCACTTTGAGGTGTTTGAGCTCACGAACAATCGCTGGTTGTGATTTTCCAGCTAAATATAAAGCAATCACGCTGTTACGTTTGAAATCCATCACTGATTTTTTTTTTTCGCGTTCACTTTTGGCAAAATGCTTTTGTACACTTGTAAACATTACTCCGAACTGTCATTCAGCAAATTTTTAGACAGCTGATGCCCGTGCGTCAGCTGTGCGAGCGGTCTGAAGTTGGTTACACTTCGAGTGCCGGACCCTGTACATATTCTCTGCTATTGTATTTAGTGGGATCAGAGCGGAGTGATTTATTACGAACTCTTGAAACCAAATGAAACCATAACTAATACATTTAAGCCGTGCATTAAAAGAAAAACGGTCGGAATACAGCAAAAGACATGAAAGTTATTTTTCTGCACGACAATGCTCGTCCACACGTCGCAAAACCGGTAAAAAAGTATTTGGAAACGCTAAAATGGGACGTTCTACCTCATCCGCCGTACTCTCCGTACTCTACATTGCACCTTCAGATTACCACCTATTCCGATCGATGGCTCATGGTCTGACTGACCAGAAGTTCACTTCGTACGAAGATTGCCAAAAATGGGTTGATTTATGGATTTCATCAAAAGACAAGGAGTTTTTCGAGCGCGGTATTCGTCTCTTGTCTGAAAAATGGCAGAAAGTATTAGAAAGCGATGGGAAATATTTTGAATGAGGTATTTTTTGTACTCAAATCAAAAAAAAAACAAAAAAAAAAAAAAAAAACGCTACGAATTAATTCCAAGACCTAATAATTCCCATATCCCTTTTCACGTGGGGGAAGAAACTTCGGGAAGCTCTCGGCAGCTACTTGTGTTATGTCGTTAATTTTTATCACAAATAGCTGGGACCTCCTGTTTAAGGCCGAATCCGAACGGCACTATGTATTTTACTCTCAATTCAGTTGCCAGCAGAATATAACAGGATGACAGCTGTTAGTTTTTTTTATGTGAATAGGAATTGAACCCGCAACCACATGAGTAGTAGACCGACACACTATCCACTACATGACGGCTGCCGGCGTTTGTGAATAGTTTTACTTGTATTTGCCACAAATTATGCAAAAAAAAAAAACCAAAAATGTCGTTCAGAACTGATGGAAAACAAATGCTCGTGCACAAATGCTCAAGACTCTGAATAAACCTGTTGTCATTTTTAAGCTTGACTCAATAACCGAATAAAGTACATTGTAAGACAATTAACAATTTCTATTTTTTTCTTATTTTCGACATGCTTGTGTACTTTTATATGCTTATTCCTTCATTATTCTTAATGTTTTCTGTATTGCGTTATCATTCTCTCGCTGGTGTTCTCTCATACTATTGAACTCAAAATGAAACCCACATTCATTTGGCATCACCAACCGGTTCTACTTTTAGTGATTTTTTTTTTTGTTGTTTGTTTTCAAACTCAAAAAACGTTACACTCTGTAGAAGTTACGACGGGTGATTCATTAATGTTTTTTTTTAAATTGATGGTCGAATCAATAAGTCCCGAAAGAACATTCTCTGACATTTACTTTTTTTTTTTT
>JBAMBQ010000662.1:0-37353 GCA_037044495.1 Stegana nigrithorax | reverse complement strand
GTGATTAGCGGCTCAGTAAGTCTTCTACTATAGGTCTAACCTTTTGCTGATAAGCTACCATAGGTAGGGCGGGTAGAGACAGCGTCGAAGAATAACAGCTTACCCTGATTATTTCCTAATAGGCTGACTGTCTCTCACTGTAAGTTCCATCGTTTTTCTTGTTTATTTTATGCCAACCACCCCTCTCTGCCTTTGCCTTCGCATTGGCAATTTCTTTTTGTGTGCGGTTTCTCGACGGTGCACGGAGAGGCGATCAATTGTCATTGTCTGGTTGTCTTAACCAGCGCGTCGTCGTGGTATCCCCGCCAATTTTTATACCTCTCCTGCTTCCTGCCCGAGAGGACTCTTATTATGTGTGTGTGCCTATACGGTAGGGGCGGAACACACCCACTCACAAGAGCTACCGTAGTGCGAAATATGAGTGCACAATAAGTCCTCTGCGGTACAGACATCAACCAGCTGTCTGTCTATATCTTTTTTTTTTACTTTTCTCTCAGACTGTAAGCCTTCCATTCTGTTTTCATTACTATTGTTGGTATTCGTTCACCACCTTTTTATGTGTTTTCTCTTTCTCTTCTCTATTTCCATGGTATTTTTATTGGGTGTATAACTGAATTCGCGCGGGTTTTTTAAAAAAATATAGCGGGTAAGGCAAAACTTCCCAGCCGCTGTTTTGCAAATAGTTTTTAACCGGTCTTGCAACATGAGGCCGAGCGTTGTCATGATGGAAAATTATTGCCTCGTGTCTGGTGACAAATTCCGGGCGTTTTTCGGCAATCGCTTAAGATAAGTTGATGTCGGTAGCGTTACCCATTAGTGGTTTCACCAAGTTTTAGAAGCTTATAATAAAGCATGCACTTCTGATCCCACGAAATACATAGCATTACCTATGCGCCATGTATATTCGGTTTCGCCGTTGATTTAGCTGGTTGGCCAGTCATCACATATGACTTTTTGCGCTTAGGGTTGTCGTAATGGATCCATTTTTCATCACCAGTTACAATCCGATGCAGAAATGACTTGTAGCAGCATTTCTGATATGCAAAATCGTCTTTCAACGTCTCTTGGCTTCAATTTCAAATTTCCTTGTTTTTGAATGTATCCGGCTTCTTTTAAACGTTTTGAAATGGCTGCTTGAGTGACTCCCAAAGATTCTGCGAGCTCATCTTGAGCTTGGCAACAATCTTCATCGCGTAATGCTTCCAGTTCTTCACCTTCAAACATTTTTAGCTGCCCTGTACGTTCTTCATCTTCCTAGCCAAAATCACCACTTTAAAATCGTGCAATCCACTTTTGGCACGTTCGCTCACCTAGAACATGTTCGCCATAAACTTTAACCAAAATACGATGACTTTCAGCAGCAGTTTTCTTCATATTAAAGTAATAAAGAAGAACTCCCCGCAAAAACACATTTTCAGGCACAAAATTCAGTATAAAAAAAATTATTGTTTTTTAGGTTTCAAATGAATGGCATATACTAAAAAGATGTACGTCATTGTGTAGCTTTCCAACGCATGTTCGAAATATTGAAAAGATGAAATAATAAACAAGTTATGCCATCTCCTAGCAAACCGCACGAATTAAGTTATACACTCAATATTATTTCCTAAATACATTTTTTTGTGAATATACATATATTTAAAACATAGCAAAATATTCCCTTCACAGTTAAACCATTCCTATACATGAACATTATCAGTTCATTTACTAACTTATCTAATATCTGCCAGATTTGAAATTGGTGTGTTGATGAAGGATTCTCAACCACAATTACTCCATTACCACTATTATCAGTTAATAGTACGCAGATAATAATGGAAGATTCAAAATATCTTGCGATTAGCTAGAGATGAAACTGAAAAGGGAAAAACATCTAAATAACTCAAAAAAGCCTCTGCTTGCAACAAGACAGACACTGAGTAGAGCATGGGGTATTAACCAAAAAATGTCAAATTGGGTATACACCCTAATACACGCTGTACTAAGCAGCGGTTTGGTGGCGCAAAGCTCATAAAAAACAGCACAAATAAATCTTTCAGAAAACACTGGGATGTCTAATTACCACTTGCGCAATGAGAACAACCTTCATTATTGTTATAAAAGTACTCTTACTATAGTCGGACGTACTCAAATATAAAATGTACCATGTACTAAATTTTTCTTTTTTGTTTTAATATTTTGTATTAATTATGTAACAATATTTCAAGGAACAAAAAATTTTTTTTAGTAAGTTATTTATCCTTTGTATGGCAGCTATATGCTATAGTAATCTGATATTTATCAATATGAGGAATATGATTGCATTTTACTTAAAATTATGGAATCCAAAAACAAAAAATTTTTTTTCAGTAAATTTTGTTTTTCGACCGATCGTTCGTATGCCAGCTATATGATATAGTAAACCGATAGACACAATATTTAAATATGTTAGCTAGAACGATTAAATCCAAATCGATCCCTGTGGCAGCTATATGTTATATGTTGAGTATCGAAAAAAAAAATAAACTTGTTATGCCTATAGATTAGGAGAGTTTTCGTGCCAAATTTGGTTGTAGGTCTAACCGTTTTCAAGATCCGTTTGATTATACGGACAGACAGACACACATGGCATTTTTTTGTACAGGGTATAAAAAAGTATTCATACGTGACATCTAGAAATTCTGAATTGGGTGGATCCAGCAGAGCACATATTCATATCATCAGTAATGACAAAGATCTAACACCCACACCTCACAAAAGATACAGGGAAGATATACCCTCCAGAAGTGAATGGTCTTTTAACAAGACAAAACAAACATGATGTAGGAGCAAGGATAAACGGATCTAGGATATAAAAATCAATGTATATTATCTTAAGATATAAAAATCAATATTTGTTTCAATAGCCAAGCGGTTCTTAAAACGATTATTAGATATTCCTAAAAAAGCAAGTACACTTTCAAATGCCTCGAATCACTAGAAAAATTCAACAAGGTTATCCTGTGCTGAGGTCTTTGAGGTAATGAGGTAGCGAACTAGCTAGCAAAATAAGGATCAGAACACCCCATTCATACAAGGGGCTAGATGCCAAGCGGTAAGCTTCCTGCTTAAGTTAATTAATCTAAGGGTGCATAATAGATCATCACTAATGCGTGTGGGCAGGCTTGCCCTAAAAACCCTTTATTTACCTTTCCTAAAGAATAATACCTCTAATTATTAATAATTTTTGAAGTGAAACTTTTTTTTATCGAGGTGTAAGTCCAAAAAAAAGGTAACAGAATTCAAAGGCATGATGCATCAAAGACGAAGTGGGGAGACGCACAAAACAATGCGCATTGTCTTGTGTGTGGTCGTCTGCAGCGTAGAGAATGATTGCTTATGCATGAGTGAGTGAGAGAGAGATAAAAAAAAATGATTTACGAGGGTTGCCTTTTATATTTCGGGATTGGGCAACCCTAGTGTTGCAATCTGGCAACTGCCAGCTCTATCGTAAAGTTTGACATTTTTGAGGTTATACGTACTCAGAACGTTTTGACATACGAGCGCTATTTGTGTTGTTTACAGTAACTTAAAAGATTCATCTCGCCCAAAAAAATGGAATTCAATCGTGAAAATTTTCGTGCGATTATTTTTTACAACTTTCGACGTGGATTAACTCAACAACAGTTAATCGATGAACTTAATTCAATTTTTGGCGATGAAGCTCCATCATGGACCAGTGTTTATCGATGGTATGGTGAATTCAACCGAGGGCGTAGTCCAAGACGAATTTCGTGAAAGTCGTCCAAAATCAGTTGTTGTTCCGGAAACCATTGATGCTGTGCGCCAACTGATATTGCAAGATCGTCATGTGACCTATCGTGAGATTGAGACAACCTTAGGCATTAGTGGGACCAGCATACATTCAATATTGCTTGAACATTTGACCGTCAAAAAAATTTGTTCGCGTTGGATCCCACATAATTTGTCAATCGCTCAAAAAAAGGCTCGTGTCGATTGGTCGAAAGAAATGCTCCAAAAATACAATCGCGGTGCTTCGAAACACGTCTATGACATCGTGCCAGGTGATGAATCGTGGATTTACGCGTATGAGCCCAAAAGTAAACAGCAGTCGACTGTATGGGTGTTTCAAAATGAGCCAAATCCAACAAAAGTTGCTCGCGCACGAAGCACTTCCAAGCAAATGGTCGCCTGTTTTTTCGGAAAAACTGGACATGTCGCAACCGTACCACTAGAACAACGCAGAACAGTCAATTCTGAGTGTTACACAACCATTTGTTTGCCAGTTGTTTTCCAAGAAATCAGAAAAACCAACCGCCGAAGACGGATCACTCTTCACCACGACAATGCGAGCTCTCACACATGGGCTCAAACAATTGCATTTTTGAGCACTCAAAACATCGATTTGATGAGTCATCCGCCGTATAGTCCTGACTTGGCACCGAATGACTTCTTTATATTCCCGTACGTAAAAAATAAAATGAGAGGTCAACGTTTTTCGACACCTGAAGAAGCGGTTGATGCGTTCAGAATGCATGTTTTGGAGATACCTCAATCAGAGTGGAAAAAGTGCTTCGACAATTGGTTCAAACGCATGCAAAAGTGTATAGATCTTAATGGGGAATATTTTGGAAAACAATAAAGCTATTTTCGATGATTAATATTTATTAATGTTCCCTAATCCCGAAATATAAAAGGCAACCCTCGCACTGATTGTACTGATTTGAGACCGATTAGATTTCGCTCGGACAACATTTCATACGGCACACGTATATACACATATTGCTGTGTAATACTCCTATGAGTTGCCTAAGCTGCTGCTAATAAGGATGGAAACATTAAAATATTTCGAGACCGATTTTATATGAATGTTGTTGTTGTTGAGTGACCACTAATATGTTTATTATAATTGATTTCTGTAATTATTATTGCCGATGTTCCACTAATATGCACCGGTGGAAATGGAGTGCAATAGTCAATTGCTTTGTTTCTTTTATACTTCATATACATAGTAACTAACAATAGTGTGCTTATATTGGTGAGGCACATTACTTATTTTTTTTTTAAATCACATTTGTGATTAACAACTGAGTGGCATGCTTACTTTTTCATTTCTTTTTTAATTAAATATATTCTTTTTTAGTATTAAGTTCTTACAAATACAACAAAGCAATCAACATAAAAACGTTCGTACGTTTATTGCTCATACTTTATTGTTTTGCCAAACGAAAAGCCGAACTATTTTCACAACAACAGAGCAGTGTTTTGTAACCGCTTATAAATATTGCAACATACACTAACGTTACATAACAACACACAGCAACGTATTTGTCAACAGCGGAAATAGCATGCCGGATAGTATAATAGTGTAGTGTGCTAAAGCCTCCGGTTCGAATCCCAGCGTAGACAGAATATATAAGGGTGTTTATTTGTTTTAAAAAAATAGTAACTTAAATAATATTAACCCAAGTTCAAATCCCAGCGCAGGCGTAAAATATTTAAGTGTTCTTAATTATTGTGTATAATTTAACTAGCAAAAACAACTATTATTTGTATTTGTTCGCATGGGCGACTATAATTCTCAATCTGTTTAATAACTCTAACCAGCTCCTAGCAGAAGTCGCTTCTATTCGCAATATCGCTAGTAAAGGTTAACGCAAATACTCATATAAGTCGCAGTAAACAACTCGGCATATTCAGAATTTGCATACAAGTCGTAGGGTCGATTGACTTACGCACACTCGCACTAAGTCGTGACGTCGCAGTTGATAACTCGAACTACGCAAAAACTGTCACAAAGTCGTAGTGTTGCAGTTGATAACTCGAACTACACAAAGATTTTCTAGTACAACCGCAGCATAACAGTCGATTATTTGATCTGCGTTACTCGCTGGCCTTCAGAAGCAGCAACGGACCTAACTCCACCCGATAAACCAATTGAGGTCATACTCGATCGACTCAGTAAGTCGTTCACAGTAAGTCAATAGCAGATGCAATCAGGATCACGGAGATCACCGGCTATGAAGGCAATCATCCCAGCATAAATATTTAATATAAGGAATATAGATAAGGAAATTATTCAATAAATTATTATTATTTTACATAATTAACCGGTGTACTCATTACATACGGAACATTAGCTTTGCTACATACCTAATACCGTAACCAGGAATTATAAATTCCTGCAACGAACTTTGGACGCGGCGAGTATACCACGGTTAACCAGTTCGTTACAATATTGTTTGTTTTTTTTTTTTTTTTTTTTGATGTGTAAAAATCTTTAAGCTCAGGGCTTTGCTCACGCGGTTAAAATCTTACTTCACAATAAAGATGTAAAACAGAGTAAAACGAAATCGGTGTGAGGTTATATGAGAGTATATTGGTGCAAAAATGTGGCTGACTGGTGACCAGAGTCGCATGTCCCCATCGATAGGGTTGCAGGGAAAGGATCAACCAGGGTCGTATGAAGGGCAGACCAGAGAACTTGAGTTGGTTTATTTGTATATAAATTTACTTTCATATGTTTTTATTATATTTTATGAAAGTATAACCCATAGGAAATGTATCACTTTGAGAAGCATGTGTGCTGTGCTGTGATTTTTGCTTGCCAGGCGTACTCTGCCATTAGTGTTGTACGGTGTTGGTATTTAGTAGTCGTAACGTTTAATAATTATGGCTGGTGTGGCTTGCGAATGCTATGACATACAACATAACATTTATCCGTAATTTATGTTTCAATTAGTAAAATCGACAATGAATGCTGCAATTTTGTTTATATTGCTCAAATACTTGCATAGAACCTGTAACTGCTTACTTCTGATTGGTTTGTTTGGTTTAAATTATGAGTAAATTTATTCTCAGCATTGGCAATAATAATGTGCTCTCTATATGTGGATATTGCAGGCATGTCATTTCGGTTTGCATGATTATTGAAAAATTTAATTTGTATTAAGCTAGAGAGATAAAAAGTATGTTTGCGTCTGTCGCACTTAGTGAAATCTTTATATTTGACTTTCTGTCACTGAATAGCTGATTCATGTATTTGCATTAGCAACAGCGTTCACAGCACATAAACAAAATAATTCATAATGGAGGTAACATTAATTTTATTACAAATTTAAAATTCGATAATATTAGAACAGTAAACTGAAACTAATGTTATAGACAGTATAAAATACATATAATGTCTTCATTACGTTAAATAATTAATACAGAATATTAAAGCAAAAAAAAAACATTAACCCGTCCTTTTTATTCTGAAGAAAAGTGAAAATGCAGAAGAAAAACTTAGGATAGTGGGATAGTTGGAATTTTAATCAGATTCATCGATATTACAATGTATTGATTCCAAACATAACAGGTGGGGTGAAAAATTCGTAGGCTGACACATAGATGGCACTACTAATATTAAATCCATATGATTTTTAGTTAGTTTGTGAGTTTTTGTGCAAATAGTGACACTACTTTTGTGATTTTCAAAACAATGAATCAAAAACACTTTCGTACTTTAATTTTACACTGCTTTTTGATGGGAACAAATACCGTTCGAACGAAGCAATGGCGTGAAAAGTGTTATAAGGACTCCGTTCCATCACAAAAAACAATAAAACGTTGGTTGGCTGACTTCAAACGTGGTCGTAGAGACACCGAAGATGCAGAACGCAGTGGACGTCTAAATGAGGCGGTAACACCAGAAAGGGTTAAGAAAATCCAAAAAACGGTATTGAATGACCGCCGGCTGAAGGTGCGTGAGCTAGGAGAAATTATAGGCATTTCAAAAATTCATTTACATCGTATATTGACTGAAAATTTGGAGATGAAAAAGCTGTGTGCTAGATGGGTGCCGCGTTTGCTCACTGTTGACGTGTCATAAGTCAATCAAAACAATGGCAAAACTACATGAACTGAACTTCGAATGGTTCCCACATCCACCGAAATTTGGCGCGAATGATGAGGTTACCGCTGAAGCTGAGGCTTATTTTGAGGCAAAAGATAAATCGTTCTACAAACGTGGTATCGAAAAGTTGGACAATCGCTATACTCGTTGTATCGCCCTCGAACATTAAATAATAAAATCTCTTCACCCCGCCTATTAGCTATCATAGCTAATGTAGAAAATTCATTAAATTTTTATTTAAAACTTTATATAGATTTACTCTTTAGCGAAAGTTTTTCTTTGGATTACTTTTGTAATTTAGGTTGAACATTAGTTACCAGGTTTGTAGCAGATACATTTTGCTTAACTTTTTAAAATATATTGCTGAAACGATCAAATTTTGTTCATATAATTCGTTTATTATTACTATTACTGGCCAATAATGTAAACAATTCTTTATTTAATTTTAATAATTAGTTCTGCAAATTGGCCTTAGATTTTGTCGTTTTTTTTTTTTTGTTTTTGATAAAAAAAAAAATTGATAAAACTTAAAGCTAACTAGATTATATAGTACTGGCTGCTAGTATTTTCGACTATTAGTTTGAAAACTATTAAAAAGTTTTATATCAAATAAGCTGTCGACCAATGTAGTGTGTGTTACGATGGTGCACTTAAGTGTCTTTCATTGTTTCTTTCTTATCATTTCTCCTCAGTAGAGGTGTCAAACTATCGATGGTCATACCATCGATAGTTTTCGATATTTTTAAAAAAACTATCGATATTATCGCGATAGTATCGTTAAAGAAGAAATGAAAAAAAAAATCTTTAATGGAACCTGCAATTATGCGTTTACACAACTGTGGTGTATCACCTATCAAATTATCTTACCGTCAGCCATCTCGAAAACTGTATTAACAACACGCCTTCAGCACTACACGCACCACCCGCACAATTAGCACTACCTGCTTAATTAGCACCACCACCGAAAAAATGTAAAATTGCACAAAATTTAACTATTTTAACAAGTAGAATTTTCGGAGGGGAAATTACCTCCGCATCGAATATTCCATAGAAGTTTTAGTGATGAAGTTCACAATGTTACATTACAAAGCGACTATCGATAGTATTTTAAAACCATCGATAGTGTTTGAAAATTAAAACTATCGATACTATCGATAGTACCATCGATAGTTTGACACCTCTACTCCTCAGGCATTTGCACGAAAAAATCCAGCAAGAAACTTCGTTTGAAAAACTGAAGCAAATAAAGCAATTCCCATACATATGCTGCAAGCTTCACTTTTAATATTTATGTCTGCCACTGCCACCGCATAGCATTTATACTTTTATGTTGTGTTTTAACTTTTTTGGCGCTCAATTATAGAACTTAAATAAAAATCATCATCATATTATACGTATATAAAAATTACTGTTTGGTTGAATTATTTTTACACATCCGCGTCCACTACTCTGCATTGTAGTACTAACAACCAGTAATACAACTAACAGCCCCATTTCCTCTTTCTCACAATCTCAGCAATTTTCAAACATAAGCACTCATATATGCTTATACAATGCAATAATGTATACGATATGCCATGATTGATCAAATTTAAAACGATTTTAAAAAGCAGTAAAATACATGGAAATGGTTTTGTTTTGTTTATATGCATAAAATACAGCTATTTTTACCCTCACTTTTTCTCATATAATAATAAATAAAAATACTCTAAAAGAAGAACACTTTTATATTGCAACTGCATTTGGTAGATATTTGGTGTTGTTAAACATACAACTTTTAATATTTACTTTTTATTGTTGATTTTACAGCGGTTGCTTCTGATATCCATTCACATTTTTGTTACTGATTAACAACTTTTTTTTTTTTCTTTAGTGATTTTTATTGGTAGTTCACTTTGTATATCGATTCGAATAGTTTTCTTTCCAATTCTGCAAATATTAGTAGGCATTACTACAATGTGTATAATTCTTATTATATTACACAATTCCTAGTGATTCATTTTGTGAAAATTACGTTAAACAAAGATTCCGTGTATTATTTTTTGACACTAAGTAAAAGAAAACAACGACGAACTCGCACTTTGTTATACATTTCGTCCAGTACTGAACAATATTGACAAACACTAACAGATGTTCGCAGCACTGTCAGTTAGCAGATTCCGAATAGAAATTGTCTAGGAAATGTTTTCATATTCTCAAAAATGAGAATGTGTTAATGTTAGTTAACATATTCCCCATAGAAATAAGTAGCTTTTTTTTAGCAATACAATAATACTTCTGTATGTTTACAGAGTTTCCACAGCAGTAGTGCTAAAAAAAAGCTACTTATTTCTATGGGGAATATGTTAACTAACATTAACACATTCTCATTTTTGAGAATATGAAAACATTTCCTAGACAATTTCTATTCGGAATCTGCTAACTGACAGTGCTGCGAACATCTTTTAGTGTTTGTCAATATGAAATGTATAACAAAGTGCGAGTTCGTCGTTGTTTTCTTTTACTTAGTGTCAAAAAATAATACACGGAATCTTTGTTTAACGTAATTTTCACAAAATGAATCACTAGGAATTGTGTAATATAATAAGAATTATACACATTGTAGTAATGCCTACTAATATTTGCAGAATTGGAAAGAAAACTATTCGAATCGATATACAAAGTGAACTACCAATAAAAATCACTAAAGAAAAAAAAAAAAGTTGTTAATCAGTAACAAAAATGTGAATGGATATCAGAAGCAACCGCTGTAAAATCAACAATAAAAAGTAAATATTAAAAGTTGTATGTTTAACAACACCAAATATCTACCAAATGCAGTTGCAATATAAAAGTGTTCTTCTTTTAGAGTATTTTTATTTATTATTATATGAGAAAAAGTGAGGGTAAAAATAGCTGTATTTTATGCATATAAACAAAACAAAACCATTTCCATGTATTTTACTGCTTTTTAAAATCGTTTTAAATTTGATCAATCATGGCATATCGTATACATTATTGCATTGTATAAGCATATATGAGTGCTTATGTTTGAAAATTGCTGAGATTGTGAGAAAGAGGAAATGGGGCTGTTAGTTGTATTACTGGTTGTTAGTACTACAATGCAGAGTAGTGGACGCGGATGTGTAAAAATAATTCAACCAAACAGTAATTTTTATATACGTATAATATGATGATGATTTTTATTTAAGTTCTATAATTGAGCGCCAAAAAAGTTAAAACACAACATAAAAGTATAAATGCTATGCGGTGGCAGTGGCAGACATAAATATTAAAAGTGAAGCTTGCAGCATATGTATGGGAATTGCTTTATTTGCTTCAGTTTTTCAAACGAAGTTTCTTGCTGGATTTTTTCGTGCAAATGCCTGAGGAGTAGAGGTGTCAAACTATCGATGGTACTATCGATAGTATCGATAGTTTTAATTTTCAAACACTATCGATGGTTTTAAAATACTATCGATAGTCGCTTTGTAATGTAACATTGTGAACTTCATCACTAAAACTTCTATGGAATATTCGATGCGGAGGTAATTTCCCCTCCGAAAATTCTACTTGTTAAAATAGTTAAATTTTGTGCAATTTTACATTTTTTCGGTGGTGGTGCTAATTAAGCAGGTAGTGCTAATTGTGCGGGTGGTGCGTGTAGTGCTGAAGGCGTGTTGTTAATACAGTTTTCGAGATGGCTGACGGTAAGATAATTTGATAGGTGATACACCACAGTTGTGTAAACGCATAATTGCAGGTTCCATTAAAGATTTTTTTTTTCATTTCTTCTTTAACGATACTATCGCGATAATATCGATAGTTTTTTTAAAAATATCGAAAACTATCGATGGTATGACCATCGATAGTTTGACACCTCTACTGAGGAGAAATGATAAGAAAGAAACAATGAAAGACACTTAAGTGCACCATCGTAACACACACTACATTGGTCGACAGCTTATTTGATATAAAACTTTTTAATAGTTTTCAAACTAATAGTCGAAAATACTAGCAGCCAGTACTATATAATCTAGTTAGCTTTAAGTTTTATCAATTTTTTTTTTTATCAAAAACAAAAAAAAAAAAACGACAAAATCTAAGGCCAATTTGCAGAACTAATTATTAAAATTAAATAAAGAATTGTTTACATTATTGGCCAGTAATAGTAATAATAAACGAATTATATGAACAAAATTTGATCGTTTCAGCAATATATTTTAAAAAGTTAAGCAAAATGTATCTGCTACAAACCTGGTAACTAATGTTCAACCTAAATTACAAAAGTAATCCAAAGAAAAACTTTCGCTAAAGAGTAAATCTATATAAAGTTTTAAATAAAAATTTAATGAATTTTCTACATTAGCTATGATAGCTAATAGGCGGGGTGAAGAGATTTTATTATTTAATGTTCGAGGGCGATACAACGAGTATAGCGATTGTCCAACTTTTCGATACCACGTTTGTAGAACGATTTATCTTTTGCCTCAAAATAAGCCTCAGCTTCAGCGGTAACCTCATCATTCGCGCCAAATTTCGGTGGATGTGGGAACCATTCGAAGTTCAGTTCATGTAGTTTTGCCATTGTTTTGATTGACTTATGACACGTCAACAGTGAGCAAACGCGGCACCCATCTAGCACACAGCTTTTTCATCTCCAAATTTTCAGTCAATATACGATGTAAATGAATTTTTGAAATGCCTATAATTTCTCCTAGCTCACGCACCTTCAGCCGGCGGTCATTCAATACCGTTTTTTGGATTTTCTTAACCCTTTCTGGTGTTACCGCCTCATTTAGACGTCCACTGCGTTCTGCATCTTCGGTGTCTCTACGACCACGTTTGAAGTCAGCCAACCAACGTTTTATTGTTTTTTGTGATGGAACGGAGTCCTTATAACACTTTTCACGCCATTGCTTCGTTCGAACGGTATTTGTTCCCATCAAAAAGCAGTGTAAAATTAAAGTACGAAAGTGTTTTTGATTCATTGTTTTGAAAATCACAAAAGTAGTGTCACTATTTGCACAAAAACTCACAAACTAACTAAAAATCATATGGATTTAATATTAGTAGTGCCATCTATGTGTCAGCCTACGAATTTTTCACCCCACCTGTTATGTTTGGAATCAATACATTGTAATATCGATGAATCTGATTAAAATTCCAACTATCCCACTATCCTAAGTTTTTCTTCTGCATTTTCACTTTTCTTCAGAATAAAAAGGACGGGTTAATGTTTTTTTTTTGCTTTAATATTCTGTATTAATTATTTATCCACATCTGAGGAAACAAAAAAGTTTTTCTTAGTAATCGTTATTTTTCGGCTGATCGTTCTTATGGCACCTATCTGCTATAGTGAACCGATATTTATCATATTCAGGCATGTGGTTGGATATTACCTAGAAATATTAAATCAAAAATTTGGTAGCGATATCTTAATAAACAAAGAATTTCTTCTTAGTAAAAGTTGTTTTTCGGTCGATGGTTTCTATGGCAGTTCCGTGTAAGGCAACAGTATGTAATGAAGAAATAATATAATATTTTGTACTGTCTATAACATTAGTTTCAATTTATGTTCTAATATTATTGAATTTTGAATTTGTAATAGAATTTATTTTACCTCCATTATGCATTATTTTGTTTATGTGCTGTGAACGCTGTTGCTAATGAAAAAACCGTGAATCAGCTGTTTAGTGACAGAAAGTCAAAGACAGTGATTTCAGTAAGTGCGACAGGTGCAAATATACTTTCTATCTTTCTCTAGCTCATTAAAAGTTAAATCTTTCAATAATCATGTAAACCGAGATGACATGCCTGCAGTGTTCACATAAAGAGAGCACACTATTATTGTCATTGATGCGTATAAATTATGAGTAACCAATCAGAAGTAACCAGTATACAGATACTATGCAAATATTTGAGCAATATATACACAATTCGATTTTACTAATTGAAACATAAATTACGGATAACTGTTGTGTTGTATGTCATAGCATTCGCAAGTAACACCAGCCATAATTGTTTATCGTTACAATTACTAAGTACCAACGTCGTACCACACTAATGGCAGAGTACGCCTGGAAGAATGAGTTCGGCAGGCAAAAAACACAGGCCAGCACAGCATACATGCTTATGAATGTGTTACATTTCATATAGTAATACTTAAATAAAATATAATTCAAACATATGAAAGTAAATTAATATAAAAGTAAACCAACTCAAGTCTGTCCTTCATGCGACCCTAGTTCACCCTTTCCGTGCAACCCTGTCGGTGAGGTCATGCGACTCTGGTCACCAGCCAGTCACAGTTTTGCACCAATACACTCGCATATAACCTCACACCGATTTCGTCTTACTCTGTTTTACATCTGTATTATGAACCGAGATTTTTACCCCCTGAGCCTAAAGATGTTTACACATCGAAAAAAAAAAAAAAAAAACAAACAATATTGTAACGAACTGGTTAACCGTGGTATACTCGCCGCGTCCAAAGTTCGTTGCAGGAATTTATAATTCCTGGTTACGGTATTAGGTATGTAGCAAAGCTAATGTTCCGTATGTAATGAGTACACCGGTTAATTATGTAAAATAATAATAATTTATTGAATAATTTCCTTATCTATATTCCTTATATTAAATATTTATGCTGGGATGATTGCCTTCATAGCCGGTGATCTCCGTGATCCTGATTGCATCTGCTATTGACTTACTGTGAACGACTTACTGAGTCGATCGAGTATGACCTCAATTGGTTTATCGGGTGGAGTTAGGTCCGTTGCTGCTTCTGAAGGCCAGCGAGTAACGCAGATCAAATAATCGACTGTTATGCTGCGGTTGTACTAGAAAATCTTTGTGTAGTTCGAGTTATCAACTGCAACACTACGACTTTGTGACAGTTTTTGCGTAGTTCGAGTTATCAACTGCGACGTCACGACTTAGTGCGAGTGTGCGTAAGTCAATCGACCCTACGACTTGTATGCAAATTCTGAATATGCCGAGTTGTTTACTGCGACTTATATGAGTATTTGCGTTAACCTTTACTAGCGATATTGCGAATAGAAGCGACTTCTGCTAGGAGCTGGTTAGAGTTATTAAACAGATTGAGAATTATAGTCGCCCATGCGAACAAATACAAATAATAGTTGTTTTTGCTAGTTAAATTATACACAATAATTAAGAACACTTAAATATTTTACGCCTGCGCTGGGATTTGAACTTGGGTTAATATTATTTAAGTTACTATTTTTTTAAAACAAATAAACACCCTTATATATTCTGTCTACGCTGGGATTCGAACCGGAGGCTTTAGCACACTACACTATTATACTATCCGGCATGCTATTTCCGCTGTTGACAAATACGTTGCTGTGTGTTGTTATGTAACGTTAGTGTATGTTGCAATATTTATAAGCGGTTACAAAACACTGCTCTGTTGTTGTGAAAATAGTTCGGCTTTTCGTTTGGCAAAACAATAAAGTATGAGCAATAAACGTACGAACGTTTTTATGTTGATTGCTTTGTTGTATTTGTAAGAACTTAATACTAAAAAAGAATATATTTAATTAAAAAAGAAATGAAAAAGTAAGCATGCCACTCAGTTGTTAATCACAAATGTGATTTAAAAAAAAAATAAGTAATGTGCCTCACCAATATAAGCACACTATTGTTAGTTACTATGTATATGAAGTATAAAAGAAACAAAGCAATTGACTATTGCACTCCATTTCCACCGGTGCATATTAGTGGAACATCGGCAATAATAATTACAGAAATCAATTATAATAAACATATTAGTGGTCACTCAACAACAACAACATTCATATAAAATCGGTCTCGAAATATTTTAATGTTTCCATCCTTATTAGCAGCAGCTTAGGCAACTCATAGGAGTATTACACAGCAATATGTGTATATACGTGTGCCGTATGAAATGTTGTCCGAGCGAAATCTAATCGGTCTCAAATCAGTACAATCAGTGCGAGGGTTGCCTTTTATATTTCGGGATTAGGGAACATTAATAAATATTAATCATCGAAAATAGCTTTATTGTTTTCCAAAATATTCCCCATTAAGATCTATACACTTTTGCATGCGTTTGAACCAATTGTCGAAGCACTTTTTCCACTCTGATTGAGGTATCTCCAAAACATGCATTCTGAACGCATCAACCGCTTCTTCAGGTGTCGAAAAACGTTGACCTCTCATTTTATTTTTTACGTACGGGAATAAAAAGAAATCATTCGGTGCCAAGTCAGGACTATACGGCGGATGACTTATCAAATCGATGTTTTGAGTGCTCAAAAATGCAGTTGTTTGAGCCGATGTGTGAGAGCTCGCATTGTCGTGGTGAAAAGTGATCCGTCTTCGGCGGTTAGTTTTCCTGATTTCTTGGAAGACAACTGGCAAACAAATGGTTGTGTACCACTCAGAATTGACTGTTCTGCGTTGTTCTAGTGGTACAGTTGCGACATGTCTAGTTTTTCCGAAAAAACAGGTGACCATTTGTTTGGAAGTGTTTCGTGCGCGAGCAACTTTTGTTGGATTTGGCTCATTTTGAAACACCCATACAGTCGACTGCTGTTTACTTTCGGGCTCATACGCGTAAATCCACGATTCATCACCTGACACGATGTCATAGACGTGTTTCGAAGCACCGCGATTGTATTTTTGGAGCATTTCTTTCGACCAATCGACACGAGCCTTTTTTTGAGCGATTGACAAATTATGTGGGATCCAACGCGAACAAATTTTTTTGACGGTCAAATGTTCATGCAATATTGAATGTATGCTGGTCCCACTAATGCCTAAGGTTGTCTCAATCTCACGATAGGTCACATGACGATCTTGCAATATCAGTTGGCGCACAGCATCAATGGTTTCCGGAACAACAACTGATTTTGGACGACCTTCACGAAATTCGTCTTGGAGTGAACTACGACTCTCGGTTGAATTCACCATACCATCGATAAACACTGGTCCTTGATGGAGCTTCATCGCCAAAAATTGAATTAAGTTCATCGATTAACTGTTGTTGAGTTAATCCACGTCGAAAGTTGTAAAAAATAATCGCACGAAAATTTTCACGATTTAATTCCATTTTTTGGGCGAGAATGAATCTTTTAAGTTACTGTAAACAACACAAATAGCGCTCGTATGTCAAAACGTTCTGAGTACGTATAACCTCAAAAATGTCAAACTTTACGATAGAGCTGGCAGTTGCCAGATTGCAACACTAGGGTTGCCCAATCCCGAAATATAAAAGGCAACCCTCGTAAATCATTTTTTTTATCTCTCTCTCACTCACTCATGCATAAGCAATCATTCTCTACGCTGCAGACGACCACACACAAGACAATGCGCATTGTTTTGTGCGTCTCCCCACTTCGTCTTTGATGCATCATGCCTTTGAATTCTGTTACCTTTTTTTTGGACTTACACCTCGATAAAAAAAAGTTTCACTTCAAAAATTATTAATAATTAGAGGTATTATTCTTTAGGAAAGGTAAATAAAGGGTTTTTAGGGCAAGCCTGCCCACACGCATTAGTGATGATCTATTATGCACCCTTAGATTAATTAACTTAAGCAGGAAGCTTACCGCTTGGCATCTAGCCCCTTGTATGAATGGGGTGTTCTGATCCTTATTTTGCTAGCTAGTTCGCTACCTCATTACCTCAAAGACCTCAGCACAGGATAACCTTGTTGAATTTTTCTAGTGATTCGAGGCATTTGAAAGTGTACTTGCTTTTTTAGGAATATCTAATAATCGTTTTAAGAACCGCTTGGCTATTGAAACAAATATTGATTTTTATATCTTAAGATAATATACATTGATTTTTATATCCTAGATCCGTTTATCCTTGCTCCTACATCATGTTTGTTTTGTCTTGTTAAAAGACCATTCACTTCTGGAGGGTATATCTTCCCTGTATCTTTTGTGAGGTGTGGGTGTTAGATCTTTGTCATTACTGATGATATGAATATGTGCTCTGCTGGATCCACCCAATTCAGAATTTCTAGATGTCACGTATGAATACTTTTTTATACCCTGTACAAAAAAATGCCATGTGTGTCTGTCTGTCCGTATAATCAAACGGATCTTGAAAACGGTTAGACCTACAACCAAATTTGGCACGAAAACTCTCCTAATCTATAGGCATAACAAGTTTATTTTTTTTTTCGATACTCAACATATAACATATAGCTGCCACAGGGATCGATTTGGATTTAATCGTTCTAGCTAACATATTTAAATATTGTGTCTATCGGTTTACTATATCATATAGCTGGCATACGAACGATCGGTCGAAAAACAAAATTTACTGAAAAAAAATTTTTTGTTTTTGGATTCCATAATTTTAAGTAAAATGCAATCATATTCCTCATATTGATAAATATCAGATTACTATAGCATATAGCTGCCATACAAAGGATAAATAACTTACTAAAAAAAATTTTTTGTTCCTTGAAATATTGTTACATAATTAATACAAAATATTAAAACAAAAAAGAAAAATTTAGTACATGGTACATTTTATATTTGAGTACGTCCGACTATAGTAAGAGTACTTTTATAACAATAATGAAGGTTGTTCTCATTGCGCAAGTGGTAATTAGACATCCCAGTGTTTTCTGAAAGATTTATTTGTGCTGTTTTTTATGAGCTTTGCGCCACCAAACCGCTGCTTAGTACAGCGTGTATTAGGGTGTATACCCAATTTGACATTTTTTGGTTAATACCCCATGCTCTACTCAGTGTCTGTCTTGTTGCAAGCAGAGGCTTTTTTGAGTTATTTAGATGTTTTTCCCTTTTCAGTTTCATCTCTAGCTAATCGCAAGATATTTTGAATCTTCCATTATTATCTGCGTACTATTAACTGATAATAGTGGTAATGGAGTAATTGTGGTTGAGAATCCTTCATCAACACACCAATTTCAAATCTGGCAGATATTAGATAAGTTAGTAAATGAACTGATAATGTTCATGTATAGGAATGGTTTAACTGTGAAGGGAATATTTTGCTATGTTTTAAATATATGTATATTCACAAAAAAATGTATTTAGGAAATAATATTGAGTGTATAACTTAATTCGTGCGGTTTGCTAGGAGATGGCATAACTTGTTTATTATTTCATCTTTTCAATATTTCGAACATGCGTTGGAAAGCTACACAATGACGTACATCTTTTTAGTATATGCCATTCATTTGAAACCTAAAAAACAATAATTTTTTTTATACTGAATTTTGTGCCTGAAAATGTGTTTTTGCGGGGAGTTCTTCTTTATTACTTTAATATGAAGAAAACTGCTGCTGAAAGTCATCGTATTTTGGTTAAAGTTTATGGCGAACATGTTCTAGGTGAGCGAACGTGCCAAAAGTGGATTGCACGATTTTAAAGTGGTGATTTTGGCTAGGAAGATGAAGAACGTACAGGGCAGCTAAAAATGTTTGAAGGTGAAGAACTGGAAGCATTACGCGATGAAGATTGTTGCCAAGCTCAAGATGAGCTCGCAGAATCTTTGGGAGTCACTCAAGCAGCCATTTCAAAACGTTTAAAAGAAGCCGGATACATTCAAAAACAAGGAAATTTGAAATTGAAGCCAAGAGACGTTGAAAGACGATTTTGCATATCAGAAATGCTGCTACAAGTCATTTCTGCATCGGATTGTAACTGGTGATGAAAAATGGATCCATTACGACAACCCTAAGCGCAAAAAGTCATATGTGATGACTGGCCAACCAGCTAAATCAACGGCGAAACCGAATATACATGGCGCATAGGTAATGCTATGTATTTCGTGGGATCAGAAGTGCATGCTTTATTATAAGCTTCTAAAACTTGGTGAAACCACTAATGGGTAACGCTACCGACATCAACTTATCTTAAGCGATTGCCGAAAAACGCCCGGAATTTGTCACCAGACACGAGGCAATAATTTTCCATCATGACAACGCTCGGCCTCATGTTGCAAGACCGGTTAAAAACTATTTGCAAAACAGCGGCTGGGAAGTTTTGCCTTACCCGCTATATTTTTTTAAAAAACCCGCGCGAATTCAGTTATACACCCAATAAAAATACCATGGAAATAGAGAAGAGAAAGAGAAAACACATAAAAAGGTGGTGAACGAATACCAACAATAGTAATGAAAACAGAATGGAAGGCTTACAGTCTGAGAGAAAAGTAAAAAAAAAAGATATAGACAGACAGCTGGTTGATGTCTGTACCGCAGAGGACTTATTGTGCACTCATATTTCGCACTACGGTAGCTCTTGTGAGTGGGTGTGTTCCGCCCCTACCGTATAGGCACACACACATAATAAGAGTCCTCTCGGGCAGGAAGCAGGAGAGGTATAAAAATTGGCGGGGATACCACGACGACGCGCTGGTTAAGACAACCAGACAATGACAATTGATCGCCTCTCCGTGCACCGTCGAGAAACCGCACACAAAAAGAAATTGCCAATGCGAAGGCAAAGGCAGAGAGGGGTGGTTGGCATAAAATAAACAAGAAAAACGATGGAACTTACAGTGAGAGACAGTCAGCCTATTAGGAAATAATCAGGGTAAGCTGTTATTCTTCGACGCTGTCTCTACCCGCCCTACCTATGGTAGCTTATCAGCAAAAGGTTAGACCTATAGTAGAAGACTTACTGAGCCGCTAATCACTATGGAGTCTCTTTAACTTAAATAAATACGTATTTAAAGATAACAGTCAAGCCTGGTCAATGCTTTCTATAGGCTTGCGATCAATGCCGCGTTGGGCAGTGGCCCCTAAACAACAAAAAAAAATAGTAAAAATTCGAGGTCAACCAGTAATAATTCCTACTGGCTGCCTGCGGTAACTATTGATACTCAAGGACTTTAGATGAGTGTTTCACATGGTATCGGCAGTCTTTCTTGGAGTAGGGTTGTAGAACAGATGCCGCCCCCCAGGTGATTTGTATGGTTAGAAAGTATTGATTACCCATTTCAAACTTTCCCTCGCTGTCTTCCATGATCCGCCTACGGCTATGTGCCAAGGTAGAGTCACAAGATAGTTCAGTGAACTGGTTGGGTAAGGTTAGTTTGAGCGTTGCTAGAGTGGTTATTGCACTGTTGCAGTGAACCTCTATTGTTAAATTGACTAGTTGTTTCAATTTGCTGGTCAATTAAAGGTACGTTTAGGTCACGATGGATATCCATATTAGAAACATGCCAAGGAGCGTTAACGATTTCACGAAGTATCTTCGATTGTTGGCGCTGTTTTATAGCTCAATTACTCTTTTTGGCAGTCTCCCATAGTTAGAGTCCATAAGTTCATATTAGTTTTATCATTGCTTTATAAATCATTATTTTATTGTATGTTGATAACTTAGAATGACGATTGAGAAGCCAGAAAAGTTGTTTGTATTTTTGGTCTTTTTGGAATTATATGTTGTTTCCAGTTTAGCTTGCTGTCTATGTGGAGGCCTAAATATTTCGGCACGTTGTCTATGGGAGTTTCTGCACAATAGGAAAAGTGGATAAATTCTTTTGGTTGTGTATATTTATACCCTGTACCAAAAAATGGTAAAGGGTATATTAAAGTTGTGCAAATGTATGTAACAGGCAGATGGAGGCGTGGCAGACCCAAAAAAGTATAAATATTCTTGATCAGCATCGAAAGACGAGTCGATGTAGCCATGTCCGTCTGTCTGTCTGTCTGTCCGTATGAACAAACGGATCTCAGAAACGGTAAGACCTACAACCGCCAAATTTTGCACGAAGACTCTCCCAATCCGTAGGCATAACGAGTTTATTTATTTTATTTTTTTTGGGTATTCATCCTATAACATATAGCTGCCATAGAAACGATCGGATGAAAACCCACATTTAGTAACAAAAACGCTTTTGTTTTTCAAGATATCTTCACCAAATTTTAGATTAAAAAGTTTTAGCTAATGAACAATTACATATCTCAATACTATAGCTGAGATACATTTACTGAGAAAAACTTTTTTGTTTATGAAGATATTGTAAATAACCTTACACTTTGTCACTGTTGATCGTACTAACTCGCAGCTCTCGCGAGCTGCTTCTTTTATTCTTTTCTTTTCATTCAATGTAAAACTTAAAAATGTAATTAAAAATGTAATCTCTTAAAAATACTTATGCTATCGCAGACGATCATAAATATGTCTATGACCGTCATAACATGCATCGCTGCATGTGGTGGTCTCAAATATCTAAAATAAGCCGTGCGGCTTCTGTTCATGCGTATGTTATCGCAGACGATCATAAATATGTCTATGACCGTCATAAAAATGCATTCTGCATGTGGTAGTCCCAAGACTAAGATAAGCCGTGCGGGGTCATGTTCATGCTTGTGCCTGAACATTCTGCGGGGGGGCAGAAAATGTGACAGCCAGTAGCTCCTGCCTCTGTTTGTTCTTCTTATTTAGGTACATCATAATTCCAGCTATCAGAATTATCACTAAGACTAGTGATATGTGTCCATTCATTGTGTGAAACACCAGATCCTCGATGCGTACCCTTTTTTCTGTCAATTCCTTGATGCCTTCTTGTAATCGTTCTAATTCCATTGAGTTATTAATTACAACGTGGTGAAGCGGTGTTAGACTCCATGTGTCGTTTTTGTCTAGTACCTTTAAGAAATGTGGAGCGAATGTTGCTGAGTCAGTCGCTTTCATTATTTGTGGTGTTATGATGGTGAGTTCAGCTATTCTAACTGTACATCCAGCAGGTACATCCAGTATCCCTAGGTTAGGTAATGTAGCCACTTCATGGTAGTTTCCGCATGCTATGTTGGCTGACGTGTTTTTAAATGATTTAAAAAGCCATCTATTTCTTCCGTTTAACTTTTTGTAGTAGGTGTCCTCTTTGAATTCGACCATATCACATGATTGTTTGTTCATGATCATCGTGGTTTGATCTTCCACCTGTTGAATCCTTAACCTTGTTTTGCTTGTATTTGCTGCAGGCATTATGGCGGCACTTGCTATTTGCAATATCATTAGAAGGCTAAGAATCGTCGCTTTAACTGGCGTTTTCTTTGCTGCTCGAGGTCTTCGCTGTCTTGGTTCGTTGGCTGGCTCGTTAGCTGGCTCGTTGGCTTGCTCGTTGTCTTGAGTTGGTAGAAGACAGATTTTATTTAATGTTCTTTGGACTTCTCCACTACTTGTTTTCACTGTCACTATTCGGACTTTACTATCCTGTCCTTTAGTAGTCTTTATTATCCGCCCCATTGGCCATCTAGCTGGGTGCGTGTTCTCTTGTTTAAGCAAAACAAGTTGCCCTTCCTTAAGGTTTGGCTTTTCATATCGCCATTTCGTTCGTTGTTGCAGTGATACCAAGTAATCTTCTTTCCATTTCCTCCAGAATTCCCCTCTGATGCGTTGCATGTGTCTCCATCTGTCTAGAGATCCAATTCTTCGATTTTCATCAAAGTGTTCTGGAGCTCCGATAAGTGGTCGCCCCACAATAAAGTGTCCTGGTGTAAGACTATCTTCGCCATGGTCATCACTGTTCAGGTCAATTAAGGGACGCGAGTTCAACACTGCCTCGATTTGACATAGAAGTGTTGTGAACTCTTCGAAGGTGAAGCTGTTTTCGCCGATGACTCGCCTGAGATGATATTTCACCGACTTTACTCCAGCTTCCCATAATCCTCCCATGTGGGGGCTTGCCGGCGGGATAAAGTGCCATTGTATACCTTCTTTCTCGAGTACCGGTGCCAGATTATTGTTATTTTTAATTGCGGCGACGAATTCCTTGTCTAGTATTTTAGCTGCACCTACGAAGTTTGTGCCATTGTCGGAATAAAGATTTTCACTTTTGCCGCGCCTGGCAAAGAATCGATGCAGCGCCTCTAAAAACCGTTCTGTTGATAAGTCGCTGACAGCTTCTAAATGAATCGCCTTTGTTGCCATACAAACAAACAGGCATATATATCCTTTGAATGATTTTTGCCCTCTCCCTTTTGAACATCGGATTTGAAAGGGTCCAGCGTAGTCGATACCAGTATTTTGAAACGGATGATCGCCTGTTACTCGATGCACCGGCAAATTTCCCATTATTTGGCTGGCCATTTCTTGTTTATACCTAATGCAGGTAGTACATTCGCGTAGATATTTTTTCAAGGAGTTTCGTAATCCAAATATCCAGTATTCTCTTTGTATGTAGTTCCTCATCAATTTTAGGCCACCATGTAAAGTTTTTTTGTGAGCATCATTTATAATAAGCCACGCAAACTGTGACTTTCCAATAATAATTGGATGTTTCATATCGTATGACAGCAATGCGTTTTGAAGCCGGCCTCCCACACGTAGCACGCCATCTTTATCCAAAAAGGGGTTGAGTGCTTGTAATTTACTCTTAGCCTCTAACGGTTTTTTAGTTTTGAGTAAATGAATTTCAAGCCCAAATTCTAGCTGTTGGTGTATTTTAACAATTGTTATTTTGGCTTTTTTTAATTCATCTACGGTAAGATATGTTGACTGCCTGGATGTTCCTCGTAATTTAGCTATGAAGCGTAATACATAGGCTATTACACTCTTTAGTTTATCGATTGATGAATATTTTGTAAGGAATGGAATTAGGGAGTTTTCCTTATTTATTATGGTGGAAACTACAATGGATTCCGGTTCTTCAGATTGCAGCCATTGACTTGACGGTTTTGTCAGCCATTGTGGTCCTTTCCACCATATCTCACATGCTGCTAAGTTTTTAGGAGATATTCCCCTTGACGCCACGTCTGCTGGGTTGTCATTTGATTGTATGTAGCTCCATTTTACATTAGGTAGTTTTTTATTTATATCGTCAACTCGTGTTTTGACGAATTTGTCTTTGCTGCGCTTGTTTTGTATCCAAGCCAGCGTAATTTGGGAATCACTCCATGCTTGCGTTTTGCTGATATTTCTTATTACAGTTTGTATTTTGGCTAGTAGTTTACTTAGCAGATGAGCTGCGCATAGCTCTAATTTAGGAATTGTCTTCTTGTTTTTTATCGGATTCACCTTACTTTTTGCAGCCAGTAA
This sequence comes from Stegana nigrithorax, assembly GCA_037044495.1. Classification (NCBI taxonomy): domain Eukaryota; kingdom Metazoa; phylum Arthropoda; class Insecta; order Diptera; family Drosophilidae; genus Stegana; species Stegana nigrithorax. Next base: position 12,477 of record JBAMBQ010000662.1, on the reverse strand, counting down.
AGTGATTTTGGTTCCAAATTTGACATAGACCACTGCTGCATACGCCTTTTCTGATGCATCGCAAAACCCATGAAGTTCAATGACGTCAGCGTTTGAGCTTCCAAACCATCGTGGTATGCTGATTTTCCCCAAACTTGGTAACTCGCTTGCATATTCTTGCCAACAGTTTGCTAGATTATGTTCTAGCTCTGCGTCCCAAGTGACCGTTGATTTCCATAACTCTTGAATGAAGCATTTTCCCTGCAATGTTACAGGTGTAAGCCACCCTAGTGGGTCAAAGATTCTTGCCAATTGAGAAAGAATTAATCGCTTTGTAATGCGGTTTAATTTTGGGCAATTTACGAGGAAAGTGAAGACATCTTTTTTGGGGTCCCATTGTAGGCCAAGGGTTTTCACTGACTCGTCCTCGTTTATCGTGATTTTTTCGGTTGAGTCGCCACCTTGAATTTCAGCAATGATTCTGTCATCGTTTGAAACCCACTTTCGCAAATGTAAACCAGTTTTTTCCATGATGCATCTGAGTTCCTTTTGAGTTTTGATGCAGTCGTTTACTGAGTCGCCACCCGTGATGAGATCATCCATGTAGAAATCATCTTTTATTATTGTCATTAATCGATGATTGTCCTTACAGTAATGATTGGCCACTTCTTGAAGGCATCGGATGGCTAAAAATGGCGCAGCTGATGTTCCATACGTTACTGTAGTCAGTTTGAACTCTTTTACTGGCTTTTTTGGATCGTCTCTCCAGAGTATATACTGGTACTCTTGGTCATCTTTGGTTATTTTGATTTGGCGATACATTTTCTCGATGTCTGCTGTCATCACATATTGCCATTGTCGCCATTTAATTAAAATATCGAAAATATCCTTTTGAATTTTAGGACCGACCAGCATCACATCATTGAGGCTTAGTCCATTTGAAGTTTTGGCGGAGGCGTCAAACACTACTCTTAGTTTGGTAGTTAGACTGTTAGGTCGAATAACTGCTTGATGTGGCAAGTAGTATTTGCCTTGGCCAATTGTGTTAAGTGGTTCCATGTGTCCCAGTCTCAAATACTCTCCCATGAAGGCACTATATTCGCTGAAGATTTGGGGATTTTTTTTGAATTTTTTCTCCATTTGTAGTAGTCTTGCCATAGCCTGTTTTCTAGAATCTCCAAGTACAACATTTTTGCGAAATGGTATGGAAACTACAAGCCTGCCTTCTTTATCCCACTTAGTTGTTTTTTGGAACACTTTTTCACATTCAGTGTTTTCTTCTGATTCGTTGGTATCGCTTTCCAACTCCCAAAAGCGCTCGAGGTCATCTAAGCATATTGTTGTAGTTGCGCTAATGACCTTGTTGTTAGAAGCTCTGGATATGTTACCGGAGATAATCCATCCCAGTCTAGTTTTTTGTCCCAGTGTCTTATTGACTTTCTTAATTTTCTCCAACATGATAACAGGAAGTAAGTCAACTCCGATGATTATATCGATTCTACTAGGTTCATTGAAATATGGGTCTGCTAGCTCGCAGCCCTTCCAATCTTTTTTGACATTCATGTCAATTTTCTTGCTCGGTAGAGCTCTTTGAAGTTTTGGATGTACCAAAGCTTGCGTTGTGGTTTTAAAACTGCTTGCAAACCTTGGTTTAATTTCCAAGCATACACTGCTCTTCACGACATCGACGCCTTCTGAAATTCCTTGGACTTCCACATTGCTCTTAGTCTTCCGAAGCTTCAGTAGCTGTGCTGCTTCCTCTGATATCAGAGTTTTTTGTGAGCCTCCATCAATTAGGGCTCTCATTTGCTCATAGTTTCCAGTCTTATTTTTTACCAAAATGAGCGCAGTGGCTAATAATGTATCTTGCCCTTTATTTTGTTTTAGGCAATTACTAGTGACGGCCTCTTTTCTTGATCCATCTTCATGAAGCAAGTTATTGTGGGCTTTTAAGCATCGATTGCATGTCCAATTTTTCTTGCAATCCTTTATGCTATGAGTACCTAAACATTTGTAGCACAAGGAGTGTTTGTTTACAAACTCCCTGCGTTTTCCAACTGGCTCGGCTCTGAATTTTTGGCATCTGGCTATTTCATGCCCATCTATCTGGCAAAAACGGCATTTTTTATTGCTCGTTTTCTTTGCTTCTGTGTAGAAGGCAATCTTTTGTACTGAGTCTATTGAGATGTATAGTTGCTCAATAAATTCCAGCACATCTTCTAAGGACTGAATTTCTCTGGCCTTTTTTACATGTTGCTCGTAAAGTTGTAGGACCTCAGGAGAAAAACGTCGCAGCAAAATCTGAGCGAACAATACATCAGATTCGTGGCCAATCTGGCCTTTTTCTTTTATAATATATATGCACTCAGTTGCTGTATCTAAGAATTTACGGATACTGCCTTCATCTTGGTTTTTCAGCAGTTCCAAGTCAATTAATTGGTTTACTCGGTCGGCAAATATTTTGCGCGTATTTTCGTAGCGCTTACATATAAGTTCCCATGCCGCCTTGTAATTAGCTGCAGATCCAATTAATAAATGTCCGACGACCATTTTTGCTTCTCCTTTGAGGCATGTCTTTAGGTAGTTCAGCTTTTTGGTATCGCTAATATCCTTTCTCGAGTGAATTACCTCGGAGAACAGTTCAAAGAATGTTGGCCACTCTTTGGAATTTCCATTAAAATGAGGAAGATCCATCTTTGGTAGCTCAGGCATTTCTTCTTTCTTGATGCTTAAGTCTTTCAACCTTCTATCAATCTTTCTAGATAGTAAGATGACCTTGCATTCCAAGTCTTCGATCTCGTCATCAATATAGCAAAATTTTTCGCTTTTCGCTTCCAGTTGGTTGAGCGCTGACTCAACTTTTGACCATAGAAAATGCAATTTTTCTTTGTGGTCCACGATTTCATCTAAATCGTTCTGGTCTAGGCAGGCATGCACTTCTTTTATGTGTCGCCTTACCTTTTGTGTTTTTCTATCCACAAGGTCTACCATGCTGTTAACTGGACTGGGGCTTTGTATCGATATCTCTTCCTGATGAACACTTAACTCTTCAAATGTACCAGGTTCTATGTACATCACCTTCGTATCGCCAGTTTGGTCTGGTGGTATTGTTTTACCGCCTTCTTTGGTTTGGTGGGCAACTTCCACCTCCATCTCGGCCTTTGTATAATTCCGGATGATTGCTCTGGTTTCATCATATATTCTATCATTAAAATATTGATGGTCAATGAGTCCGATCTTTAACAGTGCTGTATTGTTGGTAGTGAATTCGTCTGCCAGCTTGTTAATCACTGATATTTTCTCCTTTTTTTCAATTGCTTCCAGAATTTTGTTGCGTACTACAACCTGCTCTTTTAACAAATTCAATGCTTTTTCGGACAGCATCTTTATAGTTTATTCTTTGTTTAACCCGTTGGAGGTGTTTTTGTTTTGATCGTCTGGGTGATCGTGCTGTGCCTCGACTCACAGCTTGCTGGTTAACCAAAGAATAACTTAATTTTCACTTTCACTGCACTTTCTGTTGTTTAGAAGCCACAGAAACGCTTGATTTGGTAGCCTTGTGTTTTCTTTAAAACTCGAAGGACCAAAAAATGTAAATAACCTTACACTTTGTCACTGTTGATCGTACTGACTCGCAGCTCTCGCGAGCTGCTTCTTTTATTCTTTTCTTTTCATTGGTACAAATGTAAAACTTAAATTGTAAAATGTAATTAAAAATGTAATCTCTTAAAAATACTTATGCTATCGCAGACGATCATAAATATGTCTATGACCGTCATAATATGCATCGCTGCATGTGGCGGTCCCAAATATCTAAAATAAGCCGTGCGGCTCATGTTCATGCTTATGTTATCGCAGACGATCATAAATATGTCTATGACCGTCATAAAAATGCATTCTGCATGTGGTAGTCCCAAGACTAAGATAAGCCGTGCGGGGTCATGTTCATGCTTGTGCCTGAACAGATATCGTTACTAAATTTTTGACAGTTTTAGGTAATATCCAATCATACTCTTGAATATGATAAATATCGGTTTACTATAACATATAGCTGCCATAGGAACGATCAGCCGAAAAATGCCTTTTACTAAAAAAAAATTTTTTTTTTGTTTTGGATTGGGTACAGGGTTTTCTATAGTCGGTTACACGTCTTTTACTTATTTATTTTTATGTTCCATTCTTTACACTAATTTACTGTTGAGCCAATAGAAAAAAAGCTGATTGCAGTAGAAACGTTTTCATGGGCGTATAGCAGAATGCTGTCGTCTGCAAACGTGGCTAACAACGCATTGTCATTTTTAGGAGTCGGAATGTCTGATGTGTATAGCGTATAGAGTAAAGGTTCAACTACACTGACTTGAGGGATTCCAGCTTTAATTTTGCGCAGGTTAGAGGTGGAGTCATTGAATTTCACATAGAATTGTTGGTCTGTGATGTAGCTTCTGAGTGTGTTATAATAATGTTTTGGAAACATGTTGCTTAGTTTGTGCAGTAGTCCCCTGTGCCAGACTTTGTCAACTCAACTTCGGAGAAGATATCTTCGTAAAAATCTGCCAAGATCGCAGCTTTGTCATCGTTGGTTTTGGCCCAATTTCCATTAGTCTTTCTTAGTGGAGGCTGGTGATGCGTCTTATTCAGTAGTTTTTTTTTTTTTCGCTTTCCAAAGCGAAAAATTTCCGTCTGCTGTGGGTTTTAGTCGATTTAGATAATTTGTGATTAGCTTATTGACAGTTATCTTCAAATGTTTTTTTTAGATTTTTGGTTGCTCTGTTATAGTTCCATTTTTCGTATGGATATTGGGTTTCTTGCCAGCTTTTGCGAAGATTTTGCTTGGTTTTTATCAATTTTTTTATCTTCGGACAGGAATTTGAGATGTAGGTCTTGGAAGTTATAATTGGGTTAGTTTTGAGGGCTGCTAAATGTATTGTCTCGTTTAGATGTACTATAGCGGTGTCAATGTCATTTTGATTTTTTAAGGGAACATTAATTTCTAGGTGATTGTCTATGTAGGTTCGGAAAGAGTCCCAGTTATACTGCATACTCGGTCACGTGTGTAAAAATTTTTTGTATGACCATATTTTTGGCAATTGCTGCTTTGGGCGACTGTTTTTTGTGGAGTAGCGTATTAATGTAATAAATGTCTTTGTTGTTTTGCATTTTGTTTTACCTCAATAAGAAACAGTGGAAGCGGTTTCTTTGTTTGTTGTTGAACTCATGCCCGAGTTCACCTAATTCTGTTTTAATTTCATCGACATCTGCATTCCGGTGCATATTTCTTAGGACATCTTTGAAATTTCGATTTTCCTTTAACTTGAATGTGTAAAATTTAAACTTGTTTGTGATTGTCTTGAGCATTTTTATTACTGAAGAGTACTGCTCAGGTTCATTAGTTTGCACACGCACTTTGTCGTTTACTAAATATTTTAATATGTAGTTTTTGTAACCAACTTCTTCTTCTCCTTGTATATATATTGGCGGAGGTTTATTTTTTTAAATTCCAACCAATAATTCTGCCTTGTTGTTTTTTTTGAATTTTGTGTTTTAGTTTTTGGTTTTTTATTGTTGTCGTTGGCTTGTGATTGTTTGCTCGGAGACTGCATGTCGTGATTTCTTTTTGTGGATAACTGTTCGGTGTTGTTTTTGGTTTTTAAATTAGAGTCGAACTGATTAGACATTACTGTTTTTGTGTCTGATGACATCAGATGATGACATGATTTATTTTTGAGGTTGTTATCGACGTAACTACTGAGTAAGTTGTTTGTACCTCTGATGATGAAGAGAGAGGTTCTGTTACAGTGTGCATTGTGTTTGTTGTTGTCTTTGTTAATGGTATAGGTACAGTTGTTGAGTAAATTGTTGCAGTTGTAGAAACAGCTGATGCTACTGTAGTTTTGGAAATGCTTTGAGTTGTAAGTGTTCTTGTTAATGTTTTTGTGGCCGTTGGTGGTAAAGGTGTGGTTGAAGTTGCGCATTGTGCTCTCCAAGTATGCGGATTTTCTGTCCTGGGACATGGGTGCGAAAGTGAGAAAGATCTCCCTCTCTATGCGTTTACGGAGAGGAATGAAGAGTTGTCTCGTATGATGAAATAACCAATGTTGCTGGTAGATAACCTACGGCCGTTTGGGAGAGCGTTAGGCATTGTTGTTTTTACACTTTAATATGATTTAATTAAATCACTTTTGTGTTTTATAACTGAATAATTTTTTGACGTAATTTGTTGCCATAAATAAAGAGTCACTGTCTCATCAGTTTTGCACTTTTGTTAGTTGTTTATTTTTATATTATATTAATTAATTAAAGATAATTTTTGAGATCATTTGATCGCGTTCATAGTTGAGAGAGTGACTTCCCTTATCCTTCTATTATTTAATTGATACACTCTACTCACTAGTTTTTTTATGCCGCGTCGGTGTTGACAAAATTCCTTTTCGCCTTTCTGTTCGTGCCTCTATTAAAAATCACCTTGCATTAAATATTCCACTAAAAAGCCACGAAGGCGTTGATAGAGCCATAGTACATCTAAATGACATAATATATCTAGCTGCTTTAAAATTCACACCAACACTAGCGTCCAAACCTAATTATGTCTATTCCTGTCCAGAGATGAAAAAGCTTATTAAAAAAAAACAAGAACTTCGCAAAAAGATGGTAACTTACCCAATTCCCGGACGATAAAACAAATTACAACAGAGCTACTAAAAAGTCTTAAAAGACAACTTAAACTAAATTCCGATAAAGCAACAACTCATTATTTAACTCGACTCAAGCCTACAGCAGATGCTAACTACAGTGCAAGCTCGATTTTCGCGACTAATTAAAGACCAGTCCTTTCTGAAATTCTTCTTGAATCCAGATATTAATTCATTCGTTGGTTTTAAAATACGTTGAATTTTCCCCATATTAAGAGATGTATGTATATACACAACAAATGGCACGAATAAATTGAGAAAATTGAAGTTCAAAATCATCTAAAAAGTTTAATATACTAAAAGACGGGGATTTCCCTTTTTCGATTATATACATTGTAATAAAATTTAAAAAAAAAAAAAAAAACAGATAAAAGCCGCGAAAATTGATTTGAGATATTCCTTTTACTACCTTTTTTGTGGAGAAGCAAAATGTAAGATTCTTTCCATATCATAGGAAAGGAAAAGGTCGTAAACGATAAATTAAAAAACTTACAAAGTGGGTTGAATAGCAAAAAAAATAAGACAGAAGCGTTTTTTCATCAATAACTGGGCAATTAGTTGGGTAAGAGGCTCCTGTACTTTGGTCGGGATAAAAACTAAGTGAGACAAAACTATCACTGTAGTTATTTTGGAAGAAGCTTACTTCCCTCAGTATTATCTAGCTTCATAATGGAGGGAAAAGTACTAGATCTTCGTTTTGAATAAGTAAACAGTGTAAAATGTATCATCAGACGAAGATGGAATATAATATAGAATATAATACAGAAGATGGCCTAAGGAAACGAAAAATATTCGCAAGCCTTGGAAATATCGATCTTAGTATAAATACGATTAGAGGATGCTCACAGGGGGGAGTCCTCTCACCGCTGTTATGGTCAATGCTAGCAAATAACTTACTAGTAAGACTCAATAATTACGGCTACACCGCAATAGGGTATGCAGAGGACATAACTATTTTTATAAAAGCCAAACCCGATAAAACTATTACAGAACAATTGAAAAATGCACTTAACATAGCATGGAACTGGTGTGTTGAAGAGGGACTATCGATAAATCCAAGTAAAACAATAATTGTTCCATTCACTAGACAACAAAAAATCACACAACCACCATTATCAATTAATGGCACACAGATACAAATGCAGGAGGAGGCTAAATATCCTGGGATAACCTGAGACAGGAAACTTACCTGGGAAAAACATCTGAATCATTCAATAGAAAAAGCAACCAAGTATCTGTTTGTAAAAAGACAGACACTGGGTAGAACATGGGATCTTAACCTAAAAATGTCAAATTGGGTTTACAAACAAATAATACGCCCAATTGTACTGTATGAAGAAGCTATCTGGTGGCGCAAAGTTCGTAAAAAAATAGCACAAATGAAACTAGCACTTCAAAGACTGGATGTCTGACTATCACTGGGGCAATGAGAACAACCCCTACTGGTGGTATGGAAGCCCTCCTAAATCTTACTACCCTACACCTGATGATCCAGGAAATGGCAGCGAAGAAGATTCTCACTCTTCACTTCATTAACCCTTTAAAAAAGGTAATCATACGGGACATCTAGAAATCCTAAATTGGGATAAGCACATGTCCACATTCACAAATGACTCAGATCCAACACCCAGACCACAAAAAAGACAGAACAAGGCTCAAGGGAGATGAACTAAAATGGTTCACTAACGGCTACAGAAGAGAACATGGTGTAGGGGCTGGGATAAAAGGGCCTTGATGCAAGTGACATACCCCTCTCTGCAAAGATGCGGCAATATTCGGTGCGTAACTCTACTCCAACAACGTAACAGCCCTCACGCTACTCAGCCGCAACGCTAAAGGTATAAAAATCACAATTTTTTCCGACCGCCAAGTAGTATTTAAGGCACTCAACAGATACACTTACAACAGCAAATCCACGCTCGAATGCCATAAAAACCTTCACCTAGTAGGAAAATCAAACAGACTAATCCTGTGCTGGATAACAGGTAACAGAGGTCTTGAAGGCAATGAAGTAGCGGACAAAGCTTTTTGCTTAGGCTAAAAAAACCTATAGGTCATATGGGTAGGCCTACCCTAACCCTTTACTTACAAACATACAACATATGTTGGTGCTGTGCAGAATAAAATTTAGAAACCAGACCAATGAGCAATTCTGATATGACGTCAGAAAAACAAAATGGCGGCGTTCTATTGAAAATGACACAACTGAAAATGTGCGCTAACCCATTCAGAACTGCTGAAACCCCATATTTTTTTGTTGAATATAGTGTAAATATGTACTGAAAATAGAGAAATAAGTGTTGCATCATATTACATAGTCAAAAGTTATAAACAGGTGTATTGAGGAAATTTAAAAAAGAAACTAAATACAGTCTGAATTCGATAATCCCAAATTATGATCGCAGACCAAATTCGGGTTATCGAATTTTTTTGGATTACTAGATTATTTTTTAATATATATCATTTTACTAAAGAAAAACAAGATTCAATGAAAAATTAACATTTAATTATTAAAATATATATTAAATATAAAAACTTAAGTGGTTTACTCTTTAACTGACAATTACTCACAAAAAATGAAAAAACTTATACACTCAGTGTTTGACAAAAAAGCTTTGTGCTTTGCATTCCCGAAAAGCAATAATCCAACATCATAAGGAAACATGCGATTCAGATAAAATAATTGCAACTAATTCGGATTATAGAGTAGCCAATGCATTAAAATAACAATTCGGATTACTGGATTTATCGGTTTTTAGCGAATTTCGGATTATCGAATATGGACTCATTGTCACTTTCTTTAAGGACCTATTTGAGTTGTTTTCAATTAGTTTAATGCAGAAATATTATTTGCATAGTTTAAGTTCGATTTTTGAATGTATGTTGATGTTGTGCAGAGTAAAAATTTTTAAATTGACTAAAACCCAGTTTCATTATGATTTCATAAATATATACAATACCGACAGCCTGCAGGCGACTAAACGGAATACGCAAGATTATAAATTTCGTGTTTGACAGGAGATTTTGATAAAAAAAAATATAAATTATAAATTTTTTTTTTTCACTCGTTTAAAAACGAATAATATCCCGGAAAAATAAAAAATATGTATTATCTTTTATTTATATGTTTTATTACGCCATATGCCTTTTTGAGCTCTAAAATGATACTAATTTGTTTACAGTTATGAATTATATAATATAATTTTATAGATTTTGTTGAATGGCGAAGAAAAAGAAATAGTTAAAGTTAAATGAACTTCTTTTTAACAAAGGTGCAAAAGTATCCTATTACTTGCTTAACGGGAAATCAATGTTTGATGCAAGAAATGCATTCACACGGTGGAAATTTGCTAAACGCTTTCTTATTAATTTTGGCACAGGTGCATTGCAGGAAGTGCATGTGCGCGACGCTTTCTGCGAATGCAGAAGTGCAATCGTGGGAATGATTTTTATTTCATTATCCCACAGTTTTTACAGGGGTAAGAATTTTTTTGTTTTGAACAAAAAAAAAACAATTACACCATTAGATCTTTTATCTATTTTTCAACATAGTCACCATTTTTTTTCTAAACATTTTATTTGTCGATTAATCCACTTTTGAAAACCAGCCTCGAAGAAGTCCGCCGCCAGCCCGTTGACGAACGTGGTCCCTTTCGTTGTTCGTCTGTCCGGCCTTTTTAAAACTCTCTACACCATTTGCGGACATGTTTCCCCATACACCTCTTGCAATTGGTGATGAATTTCTACAGGTTGCAACTTTTTAGAGTGCAAAAAGCGGATTACTGCGCGGATTTCACACCTGTTAGACGTTAGAGTAGAGCCGAAGGTCATTCGGGTGTAATTGTGGACTAGGCAGAGTTGTTGCAAGCGCAGAGGGTTTAGTCGCTGATGGATGTGTCGCACAGAACGCTTTCTATGTTTGCATGAAACAGTTTTAGTAGAATTTTTCAGGTCAATTAGTAGAAAATTTTCTTTATTCATGGTAACAAAATAGGGTAATCAATGCTTAACTCATAAGAAAATTGCACAAGCACTTTTTTTAGTGAGTATAATTTCAACAGCTTTGTGCCATTTCTGTTGTTGTTGTATTAGAAATGTATAAGCAGTGATTAAAGCCGTACTAATTAAACTATTATGGCTTTTACTAACCGATTTTAATAAAAAGTATCTTATCTCTTAAGTTGGAACCAACCCTACACATCTAAAAAATTTAACTGAAATCGGTTGGCGACTTCAGAAATAATCGTAGCCGAACATCGTGACACTGCAATTTTATAGATTAAGATTCGTTGAGGCTATATCAATCAGCTGATATATTTTTCTTAAATCGGTTCAGTTCTTTCGGAGATTAGAAATAATGCATGTTTTTTCCGCTTTGAATTTTTTTAAATAGAAAATGTAGGAATGTAGTATTCAATTCAGGTCACTCACTGGTCAGTATTACCTTTTTTGAAAAATTTTCACACGTTTAAAACTCCTATTTCCAGATTATTGTGTAGCATCCAGTGGAGCTCTTGTGTAGCAGAACTATATACTTTTCTCGTTCCGAAGCTTCAGATAATATAGTGTTGCTTACTTATTAATACTAACACTACTCCCATCCAAAACCTACATTAATAATTAAATTTTATAATAACCAATCCAATAAAATTTTCATCTCTTGTTTTACAAATGTTTTAAGTTAAAATATCAGCTGTTATTTAATTTTTAGTGCAATATTTCAATTCTATGTATTTCTGTTAAAAACCTCTATTTCAAAATGAAACTTATATCTATATGCTTGCTCTTGGCATGGTATAAAGAATTTTTGACTAAATTCATGGCAGTCTCTATCCGACTGCGATCGCGATAAGTTCTATTTCTTCTCATTCCGCTATGCATAAAATTTGTTTAGTTGTTTATCTACAAAAATAACAGTACTCTACTCTATTGTACGTAAACTTGAATGCATCATGTGCGACGATGATGATGATGATACCGTTACGGCTTGGCAAAAGCCTTCACGAAAGAGAACAATTTCTACGTCACCAGAAGTCTCTCGAAAGATAACGGCGATTGAAGCCAATGGAATAACAAACAACAACTACTACGAAGCGCTGAGTGAAGACACGCAAAGCATAAACAATGAAAACAACAAAGAAACTGAAACTGATGCCGCTGCATCCACCGGCACTGATGTCACTGCTAAGCGGACAGCGATGGACACTGAAGATGCCTCCAAACCACCGCCAATATTCTTGTCTACCGTTAACAACATAAATGATTCGCTAACCTATCTCAACTCTAAGATAAGTAAAGATGAATTTACCTATAAGACTCAAAGAGACGGCCACGTTAGGGTTATGGTTAAAACAGTCGAAAGTTATGGATCACTTGTTAAAACTCTAAAAAATGATAAAATACTGTTCCATACATTCCAACTTAAGCAAGAGCGAGCATTTACCGTAGTTTTAAAGAATTTACACTCAACTACCCCATGCTTGGAAATACAAACTGCACTAGAGTTGCTTGGTTTTAAAGTTAGAAGTGTTAATAATATTCGCAGTAGAATTTCCAAAGAACCGCTGCACATGTTTTTCATTCACCTTGAAACGGACAACAAAAACACTGAAATATATAAATTAAAACACATTGGAAATGCTATAGTTAACGTAGAACCGCCAAAAAAGACAAATGAAGTCGTCCAGTGCTTTCGATGCCAACAATTTGGCCACACAAAATCGTATTGCACTAAGAAATTCAAGTGCGTGAAATGCTCACTCAATCACTCAACAAAGATTTGCCCCAAGGGTAAAGATCTTCCGGCCAA
>JBAMBQ010000657.1:0-167714 GCA_037044495.1 Stegana nigrithorax | reverse complement strand
CTTGTTAACAAGTTTGGCATTAAGAAAGAATTTACGCGCTTTAGTCCAACTTTCATAGCAATTTTCGCATAATTTTGAGCTGAGCTTTTAATTAATTGCAGAGCAAATTGTAGGTTGCACGTTTTAAACAAATTACGAAATAAAATGAACTTAACTTTATTTTAACTGTCTGTGGGCGTCTTGAGTTGCTTGGCTGACACGTCATGAGACGCGTCGAAGAAGTCACGCATATATATTTTTAATTTGAATAAGTTATGCCTGAGACGCACAGAAGAATCAAAGCGAGTGCCAGCGTGAAAATGAATAGAGCGGCCAAGTTAACGCAAGACAATGTAATGCAGCGCCAGGCTACGCAAGACGACGACACGCACGGCACGGCACGGCACAGCACGACAAGGCAAGGCCACGCAAGACAGCATCAGGCCAGGGCAGGCTAGTCCAGGCTAGTCACAAAGAAGTTAAGTTACACCAATCTAATTTGAATGCTACGTGTCTAATAGGCAAACGGTTCGCCAAGTTACTGTGCAGCGTCATAGACAGTCATAAACTTCAATACACGTGGGAGTGATAAAGACATAAACACAAACGTGCATTGTAAGTAGTTTGGCCACCGCAAAGCAGCCAAGACGTGGCTGGTTACAAGGCGCACAGCAAAGCAGACGCATTTGGGCAGGCCAGCGGACAGGTAAGCAGGCAGTTGGGCAGGCAAGTGGCTGGCATGTAACAATAAATCAAAGTGGCAACTGCCAAATGTGGGCCGAATGGCGCGTATAATGGCAAATGTTGCGTAATTAAAGCGCCCACCAGGCTATGCTCTATCAATGCCCAAAGCTAAGCAGAAACATAACCAAAGAAAAATAACCAAAAAAAAAGCAAAGCATAAACGTGGCCGCGAACCTTTGCCCTTGGCAGAGTTAAGTTCAGTTTTGCGAAGTCGACTGCTGTGGGGCTAGATTCGGTTGCGTGTGACTGCGCAGCGATTTGCGTTGAATTGTTTGCTGTTGAAAACTTTTGTTGCCTTGTTGAGTTTAGTTGAGTTGAGTTTTCGTTTGCCGTTTCGTTTACTGTTTCTGTTTGCCTAGAGTACATGAATCTGCAGTGGCAGCTCGTGTTGTCTAAGCTTTGATTATGATTTAGCTTTGGCTGCAGCTTTGCTTGCTTATGCACATAAATCTTTTATGTTTTCACTGCTTGCGTTTTTTCTATTTTACATGTATTTTTATTTGTTTTTTTATTTTTATCATTCACTTTGTGTTTAAGTCGTCTTTGGTCTTGTGCATTGGCGCTTGGCCAAAAAGATAATTTCAGTGTACGTTCAATTCTCTATTTTTCCATGCAGTGCGCTCATTAAACGCAAAAATGTTGCCAAATTTTCATTTCATTATGTTTGGTTTGGCAGGCATAATGGCCTTTGCTAGCGTACTCAAGCGTTGCTGCGGTTAGTTAAATCCATCGTATTTTTTTCTATTTTTATACCCTGTACCAAAAAATGGTAAAGTTGTGCAAATATGTGTAACAGGCAGACGGAGGCGTGGCGGACCCCACAAAGTATATATATATACAACCACCAAATTTGGCACGAAGACTCCCCCAATCCATAGACATAACGTGTTTATTGTTAGTAATTTTTTAACGGCAATATTGAGCGATATAAGGCAAGGCTAGTAGCCAAAGGCTGCAGTCAGAAATTCGGCATAAACTACGAGGAAACATTTTCACCTGTAGCAAGATATGCAACTTTACGGATGGTGTTGGCCATAGCAGCTGAACTAGAGCTACATGTGCACCAACTAGATGTTTCCACCGCATATCTTAATAGTGAACTACAAGATGTCGTTTACATGAAGCAGCCCCCGCTATTTGAAGAATCTGGTGTAAATGTGCTCAAATTAAAAAAATCCCTTTATGGCTTAAAGCAGTCTGGTCGTATGTGGAATTTGAAGTTGGACGAAATGCTGAAGCAAATTGGTTTTGCGGCATGCCCCAGCGAACCATGTGTCTACACCAAGCACCAAGATGACAAAATCAACATAATTGCAGTATATGTTGATGATCTCATGATTTGCTCTTCAGATATCGGTGAGTTGGTTACGATAAAGCAAGAGATATCTCGAAGATTTCAGATAGTTGACAAAGGTCCCATACACAACTTTCTTGGTATACAAATCATGAGAGAAGGAACCACAGGGGCGATAAGGATCACCCAACAGCAACATATTTTCAGCTACTTAAAAAATATGGTATGGAAGCGTGCAGAACAACATCAGTCCCACTGGATGCAGGCTATACCACCAAACGTGAGGACGATAATCCTAAAATGGCAAACCAGGTGGAGTTTCAGTCGTTAATTGGGTCATTGATGTATTTGGCTATCACTACCAGGCCAGACATCCTGCATTCCGTATGCAAGTTATCTCAAAGGAACATGGATCCGCATCAAGAGCATTGGCTAGCAGCGAAACATGTACTAAGATATTTGTATACGACATCGCATATGAGTATTACGTATGCAAAAACTGGTGAACATATCAAAGGGTATGTCGACGCGGATTGGGGCGAAGACGCCACTGATCGAAAATCCTATACTGGATATGCCTTCATGCTAGGAGGCAGTGCGTTCTCGTGGGAGAGCAAAAAGCAGTCATCGGTAGCTCTCAGCAGCACCGAAGCAGAGTATATGGCTCTTTCTGAGTCAACTAAAGAAGCAGTCTATATTTTAAAATTATGTAAGGAGATGCATTTATTTAAAGAACAAAAGTCTATAGTGATTCATGGCGATAATTTGAGTGCCATGAATTTATTTAAAAACCCTGTGTATCATGCCAGGAGCAAACATATAGATATACGTTTTCATTTCGTTAGAGAAGTCTTTAGCAAAAATGTTATTGAATTGGAATACTGCCCTACAAATGAAATGCCAGCTGATATTTTAACAAAAAATATTTGTAAAACAAAACATGAAAATTGTATTAGATTGCTTGGTTTAAAACAGAATAAATAATGTACGTATTGAAAGGGAGTGTTAGTGTTAATAGATAAGCAATACTAACATTATTAACAACACTATAATTGTTATCGATAACGCTAATTAAGATATATGTAAATAAAACAGTACTCTGAATTTAACCTTCCAACCAAGCGGTTGTTTTATTTTTCTCGAATATTCAACAGGTTATGTGCCCAGAGCCGGTGTCAGTGCAGTGACTAAAATTTAAATAAATAAAGTATGTGTGACTGATCGTGCTAAAGTGCAGTAAAGACAATAAACTCCGTGTGATTAATTATAGTTGGTACAAGATGAGTTCATTGTACCATATAGACAAGTTGGACGATGGCAACTATGATTCCTGGTGCGTCCAGATGAAAAGTGTGTTGATCCATCAAGACTTTTGGCCTGTCGTGTCGGGTGCCGCGAAATGTCTACACGATACAAATACGGTTGAGTATACACAGTGGAAGTTATTAAACGATAAAGCGTTAGCGGTGATAATTTTGTCCATAAAAAGTTCTCAAATTAGTCATGTCAAAAAATGCCAAACTGCCGCACTTGCGTGGAACACTTTAAAAACGGTCCACATGCCTACCGGTCCAATAAGAAAGGTTACATTATTCAAAACACTGTTATTTCTGAGAATGTGCGAAAGTGAAGAAATTTGCTTAGTGCAAAAAAAAAGACAGTGAACTCTCGCTAAATCGGTCGTCATGGTGTTTGGACTCCGGAGCCACAACACATATGTGCGCAGATCGCAAAATGTTTAATACATTTGAACAATGCAATGAAATAATTACCCTTGCTGGCGATAAAACAATTGAGGCAATTGGGCGCGGTGATGTAGAAATACAAACAGAAACATCACTTGTGCACTTAAAGAAAGTGTTATTTGTACCCCAATTACAATGCAATTTTATTTCTGTAAGCAAAGCAGTCAACAGTGGTTGCACCGTAACATTCAGAAATAATTGTGCGCGTCTGAGTGACGAAAAAGGCAAAGTCCTAATAATTGCAAAACAAGTAAACAATTTATTTTTGTGCGAAATAATTAAATCAATACCACATTTGTGCGTATTTGACCTTTAACATATAGCTGCCATAGGAACGATCGAGTGAAAACTCACATTTAGTTTTTTAGTTTTTGTTTTTCAAGATATCCTCACCAAATTTTGGATTTAACAGTTTTAGCTAATGTTCAGTTACATATCTCAATACAATGTATATCGGTTTACTATATTATATAGCTGCCATAGGAAGGATCGGCCGAAAAACAACATTTACTGAGAAAAATTTTTTTGTTTATTAAGATATCGTTACAAAATTTTCGATTTGATGATTTTAAATAATATCCAATCATATTCCCGAATATTATAAATATCGGTTTACTATAACATATAGCTGCCATAGGAACGATTGGCCGAAAAGCAATCTTTACTGAGAAAAACTTTTTTTTTTTAATAAGATATCGTTACCAAATTTTGGATTTAATGATTCTAGGTGATTCCCAATCATATTTCCGAATATGATAAATATCGGTGTACTATAACATGCCGTAGGAACGATCAGCCGAAATATCGCTTTTACTAAAAAAAAATTTTTTTTTCCTTAAGATATCTTTACATAATGAATATAAAATATTAAAGCAACAAAAAAATATATTCAGTTTTGGATTGGGTACAGGGTTTGCTATAGTTGGTTCCGCCCGACTATAGTCCTGCTTTTCTAGTTATTTTTATGCATGTGTTGAAAAATGTAAAATAATTTGGTAGTGTTGAAAATGTTATAAATTATTATAGCAAATATTGAGCACAGCAGATTTTTAATTATAACAAATGAAGAATAGAGATTTAGGATGAAGCTAATTTTGTTCAAATAACATAGCAAACTTTGCACCTTCATATATGTTTTTTGTGTGCTGTGTGTTTTTATGTTTCATGTACGGATGAACAATGGCATTATAATTCAGCTTATGGACTGTTTTAATTTGAGCTTAAAACAGCGCAGTAACACCCAGGCAGCATTAAAACATGTTTGTTGCTGTTGTAAAAAGTTACGTATACGTAATATGTAAAAAGCACATTACGCATACGCCGCATAGGTGTTATACTGCTGCTGCATAATCTGAGCTTTGTTTTGCACTCATTTCGTTTATTAACTGTTTATGACAAAATTCAATCAACATTTTGCAACAGCACATTATTTTTCGCTGTTGCTTTTAACAAATGTTTATGCGAGCATAAAGGACGCAACGTGTGTGGCGCAGCGCTGTGATGTTGAGTGGCGTTGAAAACTGCGTAGCGTGTGCACATGGCAAATTATTAACCGCTGCTCGGTGTGCTAATGATATTTTAATGCGCGTCTCTGGCTGTTGGCAGGCAGCAGCAGCTGTAAGTAGTACATGGCGCTGCTCATGTATGTATATATAAAAACGGGGAGAAAAGAATACTGTGCGCTAATTTTTTGGGTTGGCTTAAGCACGTGAGGTTAATCGTGCGTTGCATAATTGCCTGAAAGCTTAGCGTTTAACAATTTTGTCCAAAACAGCAAACTTCAATCATTTGGTACATTAGTTACATAAAAAATGACTTCATATGTATGTATGTACAAATACACGCATGACTGCCTTTGTGCACTTGAGCATGAGTAGGCAACGCCGAATGTCAGCACGTGCGCAGTATGACTACAAGTTAATTAAGTGACAGCTTCAAATGTGCAACCGAGCAACGTTCGGAGCAACTACATATTCGCAATATTTCAGGCTTAGCTGTCGAGCAATATGCGCTCAAAGGCAAAGAGCATATGCGCATAGCCGCAGTCACCTGCGTAAGGCAAGTGTCAAGTTTCAGGCAACGTACGTGCAAGTCCCTTGTGGCTGCTCGAAAAAGCTGTGAGAACAAGCCACAACACAGCATCTAGAGTACTTACAAACAATATAAAAAGTGCAGAAAAAAAAAACAAAATATAATGAAAATAAAAATAAAAGGAAGGTGAAAGTAAAAAGAAGTGTGCCAGGCAAGCAGCGACACAATAAACTTTTACGCTCAGTTGTTACACATTTGCTTTGTCGCATGCTAATAAATGTTGCATAAATCCTTTGCAGACACGACAGCACAAACTTGTTGCGGGATTATACGCAGCTACGCTAACAGCAGACTTGCCCCCAGCTCGACTCGACATATTTTAAAATGATTTTTAAGTAAAAGTGTAACTGAAAGTGCAGCGCACAAGGTAAGGCTACATCTATGTATGTGGATGTGTGTGTGTGTGTGGCGCAAGCGCAGCTAACAAAGTCACATTAAAAATGGTGGTACACTTTAAGCTGTCAGCTAATATTAAAAAAAAGGTTATGTGCTGGCAGCTGTGTTAACTTTTCAGCTTTTATTAAACAACTTATATGGCCATGCTAGGCACACACTTTGCGGTAACTTGAGCAAGCCAAAGCCAGGTCAGCCCAACTTAGCCTAGCCAAGCAGCATTAAGCATTAAGCGTGCAAATAGTTATAGCTGCAGTCACGGCTGTTAGTCAATCATTTAATAAGTTAAGTCAACATCTAAAGCAAATTTACTACTCAGCAGTCCACAGTCAATGTTTGACCAGGCTGACATGTTTGCACGACGCAGCAGTCGTGTTGATGATTGCACCATATCCTCTAGAAGTGCTTAGCTGGCTTTTTGTGGCGCCTAAACTTAAGGCAAACAAAACTTGGCCATAGGCTTTGCCTTTTAGTTGAGTCATTAATCTTAGAAAAACGCATGCGGGGTAACCCCTTTACATAAGTTTTGTCATAACTCTAAAGACCCTATATTACAAGGGAGAAGCCAAACAGCTAATCGTGCTAAACAGAAGCCTACGTCATGGGGTTAACCGCCTTAACACTCAGGCATAGTCACTCAGCGAATCGAATCAGGCAAGCTTTGGCGTATTGCAAAAAAAACAGGGCCATCACATGTGACCAATGGACATCGCTCTATGATCTAGAAAACTCTAACGTTAGTTGTCTGCTTAAGAAATGTGCTGCATACCTTCATTAAAAAATCTTATGCATATATGTATCTCTGCAGCGTAAAGTGAGCATGAGAATTTCAGTATAAGATAAGTTTTACTACAAGCCTCTGCAACATGGGCTTCAGCTGTCTGCGTTGTGCAACGCCTCTAAGTGCTACTTAACTGCTGTCAAATTTTCAACTGCAAATTCGATAAACTGTGTGGCATAGATAAGGCAGGGTGGGGCACCGCAAGGCGCAGCCTGGCTTGGCAGGTGTTTGATTAGCTAATGCCAGCATTGGAAAACTATTATGAGCGTACGCGTGCACACGCTGGCGTATGTGTAATATTTTATAATCAACCTTGCCATGCTATGCTTTTTATGTGCATGTGCGTTTGTGTATATGTGAAGGTCGCGTTAAGCGTAAAAGTTATTAAATAATTGGATTTCTATATCAGCCTTTTGCGACGTTGACATTGCGAATGTCGACGATAAGGTTGCTGCTGCAGGTTGCTATCCTTATATGTTAGAGTTAATAATTTAATTTCAAGTTTTATTTTTTGTAATTGTTTTTTTGTTTTTTTTGTTTTGTTTTTTTGTTAATGTTTGCTTATAGCAGATTAAAAGGTTTTATGTGCAGTTTATTTGTGCGCTGCTGCCGCCGGTAGCTATAGTTTACTCTGTACAATTTGTTGGCATTTACTTGAGCCCTGGCAGTGGTTTATTTGTTATCAAACAGCAATCAAGTCTAGCAACGAAATAAAATGTTATAAAGTTGCTTGAAATGATTCTTTTTTACGTTTGTTTGTTTTGTGTTTTGTATTTAAGTTAAATAGTTTCATCCATTTGTTTTAAGTGTGTGTGCCTTTTGAATTTGTAGCTTAAACAAAAACTTTTTATTGTGAGCTGAATAAAACTGCTTTAGGTTTGTTGTGCATTAGTTGAACAGCTTAAGCAAAAGCTAATATAGAGTGCTTGGCTAAAAAATATATTCAAAATATTGCTTTTTTGAATAATAGTAGTATTAAATAATATTTGATGCCTGCATTAATATTTAGAAATGCCTAAAGAGGCAACAAACCTATGCTAATCAAAGCTAATGTTTGACTATGTTCCTTGTGTTTGGCAAACCAATCTTCGAAAGCTCTTTTCCGATTTACAATGTCATTGTGAGGATACAAATGCCTAAGCGCTGCTGTGCACTTATCCAGCTTCCTTTGAATTCTTCTATATACCTTACCCTGCACGAGATTGAACTGCACACAAAACTGGCACATGCAGCTGTCTTTGTGGCGTAAATCAAAGGCAACTGCAATTGCCAGAAATCCGATTACATAAAGGCCAAGTAGCATATGTAAATTCCAAAAAACCCATTTGCTACTGCTCAATGGCAATCAACCTGTTGTGCAGCTCGTTAGCAAACTAACACAAAAGGCTAACAGATTTCCGAAATAATAATAAATAAAAAGCAAGCATAAAACGACAATCAGCAGACTTTTCAATTTAGCAAAAGATGCTTTACTCCAAAGATGGCATATGCAAGCATTCACATGCTCTTTATTCTTTACAATACATTTTTGCCCAGCATTGAGCCAATCCGGCAGCTAAAGCTATGTGAGCTTTACCCTAAGCTGCCGTTTGTTTAAATTTTAGTAAATGGTTTCGTTTCACTTTTTTTTTAATTGTTCACAAAGTCAAGCAGAAACGCCTTGCAGCTTTCTTATGTGCAGTCAATGCGCAAGTAGGTACTACATCAATGCAACATGGCGTATACGTAATGGACTGCTGGAGCGTAGTAGGGCATTAAGCGCACACGCAGCAATTGCAGGCGAGCACTGCGAGTGCGACTATGACTTGAGAGTTAAAAATAGTTGCAGCTCATTAGTGTCGAGCGAGCAAGTGCTGGCAATATTTTAAGGCAACTGAGACGCAGACGGAGGCGGAGACGGCGACTGCAACTGAGCCGGAACAGAAGCCAAAGCCAGACCCAGTGTCGGTGTCAGTGGCAATGCTGGTGCCTTCGCCGTGGTCTGCTGCAGCTGCAGTGTGTGCACGTCTTATGCTTTTAAATGCATTTCGAAATAAAAGCTGACGTCAATTACATGCAACATTTACAAATCGAGCGCATTAATCTGACAAAGCTACGGTAGCAAACAGCAGCAACGCACTGGCAATTGTCTGAGCCACTGGCTCACCGTAGTATGGTGTTGAATTGAGCTGCTGAGCTAAAGCATTGAAAATTAATGAAAATTTACGCAAACTTTAATAAATGCGTTTTAATATAATACTTGGAAAGTGAAACGGCATGTGCGCAAACTAATGGGCAAAGTGCGCGTTCAGGTGGGTGGTGCAACGTTCCTGCGACTATAGTCAAGACAAATTATGTGCGCGTGTCAACGAATTTTCTATTTATTTTTTTTTGTAGCATACTTTTGCGCGCTTTATGCAAAAAAATAAGGGAAAAAAGGCCGCATATATGTTATTTGTGGAAGTTGCAGCTGTTGCCGGAAGTGGACGGAAGTGTGCGGAAGTAACGCTTGTTACGCCAGGCTGGCGCGGACTGCTCGGCTGGCTGACTGTGCTGGTGTTAGTTAAAATCACATTAAAAGTTGCTGGGGACGGCTTAGGGTGGGTTGAGTGCGCGTTCATAAAAAACCACGCAGCATGTGCGGAAAATGTGTTTTGCACATGTATGAAAACGTACATGAGTGCAAAAAAAAAAATCAAAAAAAAAAAAAATAAATAAATATTTGTTGCGGCAGAAGTGCTAAAACTCAAAAATGTTGTTAACTGGTTAACAAGCGTGCTGGCAGCGTGAGGTGTTAAGTCAACAGTGTGTTGAGTCAACAGCACGTGAGCATGTAGCTGTGTGTATATGTTCGTGTGTGTGTATGTATTGAGTTTTGTGTTGCTTATGCGGTGGCAGCTGTCTAAACCGCAGGCAGTCAGCAACAGGGACAAGGACAGCACTGCAAATTATGCTACGCAAACTTACAACAAAATTTTAGCTTACCTTGGCATGTGAAGCCAAGTTCATTAAAAGCAAAGAAGAAAAAGAAAAAAGAAAATGAAAACCAAAAACAAAATTTCACAAAACGCATATAATGCAAATCACACCAGCTGCAAATGGCAATAGGCTGAGTTGCTTTACATAGTTAAATTTTGTTAGTTTCTATGCTTTTTAATTAAAAAAAAAATAGGAAAAAATATGAAACGTAGCACAGCAGCTTACATAGCACCAGTGCTCAGTGTTTTTTGAACTGACATTATTGTGATTGTTGTTGCTGCCTGGCTATAAAAGCAATTAAAAGCAAGCCATGCAGCGTAGCTGCGTTTGTAGTTTTAGCGCTAGTCCAAGCTGCGGCAGCCATAAGCTACTGCGAGCGCCAGCAAATGGCACGTAAGCCAAGCGAAAGTAAGCGAAGCGCTGGAACAGGCCAAGCCAAAGCAAATGCAAAAAAAAAAAAAAAGAAAAAAAACAGAAGAAGTAGCTGCACGCAATTAGAAATGCAAATTCTGCTATGGCAATGGCCAGCCAAGTGCTTCAAGCAATTGAAGCCACTGCCAAAGCGCGCAGCGAAATTAAATCAAATGAATGAAGACATGAAAGAGGCTGGCTGGCACTGTGCGGCTGTGTGTACTTCTGCTTACGCTTGGCGGGTGCCAGCTGCTGCAGGCACCTAAAAGTATGCCATGAATTATTTAACTACCCAATAGAAATGTGCGACGTGTGTCGTTCTTAGACAGCATTTTAATTTAACGAAAGTAATGCTCGGTTTTCTGTTAGCCATTGTAACTGTTTTGAAAATCAAGAAGATGCAAATGAACAGTGAAACTACAGCAAGTATAAAAATAGGCTTCTCAGAGCACAGGCCAAGGGTGTCCCAAATGCTTAAGCATGGCGCTGTGTGGGACAACTGTTAACCTATTAAGCTGTTACCTAAGGCCATGCTGCCCTGTAAAGTAACTCATAGGGCTACGCTGCATGTCGGCCAAGTCATTTCATCAATACTTTTCACGCTGCCTGGTAGTGCAGCTTAAGGGTGTTGCCAGCACGCCTAAGAGTCGCATGTAATAGTAGGTTTTACTGTTTCGTATTACAATTTGCACTTAGTGGCTGCTCTACTGTTGTGTGTGAGCCGGTGTTTGCTTTGTCTGCTGTCGCCATTTTGTGTGCCTATCAAAGCATTGGCGCCATTTTATTTGCTTCATTATTCTTGCTTTTGTGTGCTGTTTCCGTCATTTTTTTTCTTATTCCTTTTTTTTTTGTTTGTGCACAAAGCGTTAATGACGCATATAAATCGATCGAAGCATAATTCATAAAAATATATATGTATATATAAATTATTATATATCAACATGAAAAATGGATTTGTGTGCTGTCATTATTAGCAGGTGGGCCTGCCTACCCACGTAAATTGCGTTAAGCTAATGAAATTTTTACGACTTGTTGCGGCGGCACATTGCATAAACTATAAAAAATAAATAGCTAAATAAAAATACTAAAAACAACACTTTATATTATTAATTTTAGCAAATAACAAATAAAATAAAATGCTAATAAATAAATGCCATTAAGGCCACAACCATTTCCATTTAATGTTTACACATATAAGCGACGTGCAAAAGCAATTAGAAAATGTATGAACGAATCTTATAGCTATGCGGCTTTGCAGTGCATTTAAGTGTAATTAATTTCAGGCTGTCAAAGGCATTCAATCAATCACAACAAAAACAACTTTGCAGCTTGCAACGAATCCTCGCAAATATTCAAACCGAAAAGCAATCGGCCTTGCAATCTAATTTGTGCAAGTGCCAGACAATTCGTTTAACTAACCACATTTCGTGCTTAGTACAGTGAAGCTAAATTGCCGCAACCACGCTGCAAGACATAACATTGCACATTGGCATGCTTTGTGTGTGTGAGTGCAGTAAGCAGAATGGCACTTGCCACAGCGATAAGTAAAGACACGTGTACAGTGCTGGTCACGAATTTAAGAGTCTTTGTGGTGACAAATTTTATATGACAAGTTTTTTATTTTGCCATATCAATCTGATAAAATTTTGGACAAGATATGTATGCACGCCTATGTGAGAACTTATTTAAAATTAAATTGCTAGCTAAGAGGATTTTGTAGTTGCCTTACATGTGTTGGCAGTTCAGTGCAATTGCATTGCTTAGTAGCCACGTTGCAAAGCTGGGAGTAGCTAGTAGATATATGATATATGCTTAGCAAATATAGTGACTTTACAGTTAGCAGAGGCTGTTGCAAAAATACTGTAAGGCAAACAGCAACTGTAATCGTAGAGTGATCGAATTCGATATGTAATCTATCTGTTAGCAGTAAATAGTTTGGATGGCGCCTCTGCCGGGTAATATTGAACCAATTCAAAATCAAAATAAAGACACAAAAAGCATGTGTGTGCGTAGCATATGCATAGGCAGAAAAGGGAAAACAATAATAGAAAGAGTAAATTAGAACAGATTTTTGAATTGGCTCTCGAAAGTTAAGTTTATCCTGAACTATACGATGCCCGCCGCTGGCTGATTTTATCATTCGAAGTTGAAATTTTATTTGAATAAGATGCTTCTGCTTATATATTTGTATTCTCTGCCTAGACAGAGCCGTGACATTATCTAATGTGCATGAATTACCGTTTTAGTTATATTTTCTAGCTCCTTAGGTATTTTTAGTCAGAACGTGAGTATAATGAAATATTTGTTTTTGTTTTGTCGTCACTGTATAGGTTGTCCGTTACAGAATATATGTTAAAGAGATCAACTAATTTTTTTCGCTGTGTTTGGTTGCGGTCCTGTGTAGCTTGTGCTCTAACATTTTGTTAATTTTTACTAATACATTGGTGCTTTTAATAGTATAACTAGTGTTAACTTTAATAATAAAACTAATTCTTTTATTCTTATATCGGTGTTCTTACAGAATAATACGGTTTTAGTTAATAATTGTTCACTAAATTTTTGTTTTGTTAAAGTGACTTACCGAGCGGCCACATTGAGACTTTATCCGCAGTATGCGGCATTTTCCTTTGAAGATTGAAAAGAAGTATTTCAACGAAGTTACTTCGGAAAAAGTATGAAGTATACTTTTTTCTGTCTTTTTCCGCAGACGAAGTATTTTTCATACTTCACTCTTTTTTCCAAAATGTAAACATGCATGGTACCGCGCGCAACGACAAACAACAAAAAAACTATAGCGCATACCGCTCCGTAAGAATGAAGTGTGAAAAGATATCGAAGTATACTATGGTTTTTTTGTTGTTTGTCGTTGCGCGCGGTATCATGCATGTTTACATTTTGGAAATAAGAGTGAAGTATGAAAAATACTTCGTCTGCGGAAAAAGACAGAAAAAAGTATACTTCATACTTTTTCCGAAGTAACTTCGTTGAAATACTTCTTTTCAATCTTCAAAGGAAAATGCCACATACTGCGGATAAAGTCTCAATGTGGCCGCTCGGTTAGTGCTTTCTGGTGTATTGTTTGTTCTTGTAAGCTAGCGGTGATCAGCTGTTTTCAAGTCGCCATATACTTAATTGTTGCATAAGTGAGTGACCATATTAAACTATTATTGGTATATTTTTCGTAGAGACTTTCTTTGAGATTTTCACGAAATTCTTTTACTTTCTTTTGCACTTGCAGATTTAATTGGAAATTTTTAGAGTCTTCATTTTTTAAACTTGTCCAACTTAATTTTCCCTTTTTATTTCTTATTTCTTTTTTGTTTAACATTTAATACAATTTTTCTGAATTTTATAATGGCGTGTTGCTATGTTAAATGCAAAAAGTCACTGGAAGAAAATGCAGTGACCGTGGCCTGTTGGCTATGCGATAATCTCGCTCATGTCAATTGTGCAGACCTAAATGGTAGAATAGCGGACATGATTACCAAAAACATTGGTCTGCGGTGGTCTTGTCCGAACTGTCGATCTACGGAAATAAATTTTTCAAAATTTATTTCTACATCCCGTATTGCCTTTTCTAATTTGGTAAAGGATTATAAGTCTTTAGGTTCTAAACTTGAAACTTATGAAAAGTCCTTAGAGGAGTACAAGTGTGTTGACTTGTCTCCTAAAAGGAAGAAGGTCAAATCTTCCAATAAAATTATGCCCATAATTACAATAAATGAGGACGTAATCCCTAAGACTCCTAATTGCATTAGCAATGCAGATAGTGGACAGGTGTTCTCTACACCCTTGGCTGAACCACTAGTAGTCGATAGTATCGTTCTACCAAGTTCTGCGCCTTCAAATAGTGTTGATAATGCTATTCAACCAATTTCTGTCATTTTAAATAGCGTTCCCCTTAAACCTAAACAGTTAGTTGTGATCCCCCCAACTAAAGCTGTGTTTATATCCCGACTAGCTGCTGACACTACAGAAATTGATGTAAATCATTACATTACATCTAAAGTTCCGTCGATAGCCAATATTACTATAAAGAAATTCAGATTTACGCACAAAAGGGCGATATCATCTTTTAAAATTATTGTTCCTGTTGATCACCTTCAAAAACTGCTTAAACCCGATTTTTGGCCAAGTAATTGTATTGTCCATGAATACGACTACAAAGATCGGAAAAAGGCACCATTGGCTGATAATGTTGCTGATAAAGTAATTTCAAAGCAAAAAAACGAAAAAAAGGCGGCAAAGCAAATCAAATAAATTGTTCTCTGCCGTCTACCCTGTTTCTTGCCTTTCAAAATGTTAGAGGTCTCAACTCGAAGCTTCAACAGTTATACCTTGATAGTTTTTCTTTTGATGCTGATATTATAGTTTTCGTTGAAACTTGGCTCCGGCCGGAGATCTTAAGTTCTGAAGTTCTAAATGGCAATTTTGTGACTTTTAGAAAAGATAGGCTTGATAGAAAAGGTGGTGGTATCCTCATTTCTGTTAGGTCGTCCCTCTGTGCTGATTTAGTGCATATTTCATGTCCTGACAACATTGAGTTTCTCTGTGTTAAAATTTCAATTGGTAGCTCCACTTTATTTGTTACTTGTTCTTATATTCCGCCTTCTTCTGTAGACACAGTTTACTTAGTTCATGCAGACTTAATAAAAACCATTCGTTCCTTTCTTCATAGCACTGACTATTTATTGGTCATGGGAGATTTTAATCTCCCCCTAGTGTCGTGGTCACCTTCTGACCTATCAAATGGTCTTGTACCTGTTGCTTCGTGTTCTTTTATTGATTCGATTCTTGACAATTCACTTGAACAAATCAACTTTATAAAGAATTCTAAAAATCGTATGCTAGACCTGGTTTTTACTGATTGTCCCGTTAATGTTTCTTTAAGTAGGTCCAGTCCGTTATCTACCCCTGAAGATAGTTATCACCCCACACTTCAACTGGAGTTTCATTTGAAGTCTCCCTCTCTTTGTCAGCCCACAGAAAAAGTTGTCAAGACTTTTTGTTTCAAAAAAACTAATTTTGATAGGTTGTGTCTATTACTTTCAAATACAGATTGGTCAGTTATGGATTCCATGGGTGATATTGAACAGGCTGTCCAGTTTTTTAATACGACTTTATACAAATATTTCAATAAATGTATACCGAAACTCAGAGTTACTCAACAGTTAGATAGGCCACCGTGGTTTTCCCGAGATTTAGCTCGCTTAAAAAATAAAAAAAATCGGCTTTTTATTAAATTTAAACGATCCGGTCGGACGGTTGACTATGCAAATTATGTTGTCGCGCGTTATAATTTTCGCCAGTTGAGTAAGGCTTGTTATTCTTTGTATTTATTAAAAGTAAAATCAAAAATTAAACGAGACCCGAAATCCTTTTATAATATCATTAACTCTAAACGTAAATGTAATACTTTTCCATCTACAATGAAACTCGATAATGTTGAAGGTTTAAATAATTACGACATATCAAACCTTTTTGCTAATTTTTTCCAAAGCAACTATAACTTTAGTTCGCGTAACTTTATACCCAATTTTAGTGCGGATAATTCTTATATAATTAACAGTCCGGTTATTGATGAGAGACTACTCGGCTCTTACTTAAGTTCTATCAAACCATCGTTTTCTGCTGGCCCTGATAATATTCCAAGTTGTGTATTAAGGTACTGTGCAGACACATTAGTTTCTCCCTTATATAAGTTATTTAAGCTCTCGCTTGAGACTTCATCGGTCCCGTCGGTGTGGAAGGAATCTTTCATTTTTCCACTCTATAAAAAAGGGAGTAAAATCGATATATCTAATTATCGAGGTATTGCTAAATTATGCGCAATACCAAAACTCTTGGAACATATAATTACTGATCAACTTCAGCATTATATTGTTCCAAATTTAACTACTTCTCAACATGGTTTTTCAAAAAAACGGTCCACTGTTACAAATCTCTTAGAGTTTACATCTTTTGTCTTTCGTGGTTTTGCCTTAGGTCGGCAAACAGATGTAATCTACACTGATTTTAGTAAAGCTTTTGATAGTGTTTGCCATTCATTACTCCTAGGAAAACTTACCAAATTTGGCCTTTCCCCCAAACTTGTACTATGGATTGACAGCTATTTAAACTCTAGGACCCAAAAAGTTAAGTTTAATGGCTGTGTCTCAAAAAATATTTTTGTTCACTCTGGTGTTCCTCAAGGTAGCCATTTAGGTCCTTTGCTCTTCAACATTTTCATAGATGATCTTCCATCAGTTATTAAGCATTCTCATGTGCTTATGTTCGCTGATGATGTAAAACTATGTTTTACTCTTGATTCTCTTCATCATCAGAGTCTGCTTCAAGAAGACCTCGATCAGCTTTCTAAATGGTGCAATGATAATTTTCTTTTCCTAAATTGTGGAAAATGTAAAGTGATGTCTTTTAATCGTAGCAAACCCTTGTTATATACCTACTCTGTAAACGGTTCTTCTTTAACACGTGTTTACGAGTTTAATGACTTAGGTGTTTTAATGAGCCCGAGACTTAACTTTAGTTCTCACATTCTCATGATTACTAATAAAGCTACTGGTGTTCTTGGCTTTATTAAGAGATGGGCTAAAGAGTTTAATGATCCTTATACTACCAAGCAACTTTTCACTTCTTTGGTTCGGCCGATTTTAGAATATGCTTCATGTATTTGGAATCCCCAACTCATAACATATTCTGACCGTATTGAATCTGTTCAAAAACAATTTTTGCTCTTTGCGTTGCGAGGATTAAACTGGAATTCGGCAATTCGTCTTCCCTCATACCATTGCCGCCTTAAATTGATTAATCTTCCTACATTAGCTAGTCGGAGGTCCGTTTTGGGAATTCTTTTTCTTCATAACCTTATAAACGGTAACGTTTATTCTCCTCTTCTGCTTGCGAAAATTAATTTTAACGTGCCCTCGCGTACAACCAGATATTATTTACCTATTAGACTAAACATTGCACGATCATCTTTCTTACTGCATGATCCCTTTTATGTTGTGTGTTTGGCCTATAACTCTAACTATCATTTATTTTCTAACATAGCCTCTTCTTATACTTTGAAATCTCTTCTTACTCGTAGATTTAATGAAATTAGAAATTAGATAGAATTTTAATCTTATTTTAATGTTTACTTTAATGTATGTATTAATTTTAATTTAGTTCTTTAATTTTATTAATTAGTTTTTGTAATCTTTTAGTACTAATAAAATTTGCTAAGTAGATAAAGCAGCTGTTGACCATTATCGGTCGTAGCTGTGGAACAGACACTAGGTCTGGTTTCGTAAGTCCTCTTGCTTGGTAGTGCGCTACCACAACGTCTGCGAAAAAAAAAAAAAAAAAATTCAGCCTGCCGTTCGGATTGATTTATATGCACTTCATTTCAGTTAAGAATTGCAACTGATTTTCAGTTTATGTGTGCAACTAATTAAGTGCACATGACTGTGCATATGGCACAAACCACACATAACCATCGTCTCCATATGGTCAAACATTTTGTAAGACTTTCTTTTGGTTTAGTTGCCATTATATAATTTTGCCACAAAAGCTTTTCAACTTTGTTGCTCTTTAATTGACAACATTGCGTATGCGTAATGCCTTGGAAAGTGTGATAAATGTTTACAATGTTGGGGTCTTGATTTTCTTTTGTTTGGTTTTCTTTTGCTTTTTTTTAACACATACTTTAGCACAAAGCATACAACATGTGCAGAGCTAATTCAAGCAAACAAACAATTTTATTGCTTTGTATAATTTTCTATGTGGCTTTTGCGCTAAAAACACAAAACAAGTGTACCACAAACAAAAAAAAAACAAAACAACAACAACAACAATAAGTATGACAGCGATAACAAAAGTTAATACAGATAAACTGTTGCCAGACGCACAAATACAAAATACAAAATTAAATCGCGCCAAATGTTTGTTAGCCTTGCCACCGCATGCCGTTTGGTTTTCGGGCGGAAATGCGCTGAGGACCTCGCTGAGCTTATACGAGTATGCGAGTGTAGCCTAGACGCGACTAGGCGTGTTCAGTTGCCATTTTGCCAAATGCTGTTGTATCAGTTTTTATACTGCGGCGTGTCCTTGTGCTTGTCTGCTTGTCTATACAATCGACAACTGCCACGCAGTGCATGCGAGTTTGCAAACAAGCCAAGCTCGAACCGTGTCTGATAAATTGCTGCCATTGAGTGGCAACGATTGCACTTGTCAACGCAAAAAGTAGCGTACGCCTATGAAAAATTGTTAACAATTTTGTTGCCAGCAGAGTTTTTTGTTTTTTCTAGGTGTTGCTTACTTTTCAAATTTTTTCTTTTATTTGGAAAATTTAGCTACACACGCATATGCGCTACGTGCTTATATGGCAGGTCTTCACTTGAAGTATTCTGCAGCAGCATTTATGCGTAAAAATAGGCTTGACTTGCTTTTCGCTGCTTATGTTGCCACACTTATGGCTTTAAATTTATAATTAATATGCTGAAGAAGCTTAACATGTTTATATGAGACCAAATTAAACTTTCAACAATCGATCAACAATCGAACAATCAAAATATGACTTTAAATCAAGAAAAGAATGAAAGTTTAAAGAATAATTTTTTTTTGTAAAATATACTAATTAAAAATAATTGAAAAATTCGCAGTATCTAAATATGTTAAGCATCTGTTAATGCCTTAGACTCTATGTGCACAACTGAATTAGTTGGCAACGGTAGCCTGTGCAGCTCTACGCAGGATTTTATACGTATTCGAATTAAAGGGTTTGCTATACCATGGTTTTCGTTAAGTGGGGCATTTTTATATTAGTTATTTTTTTATACCCTGTACCAAAAAATGGTAAAGGGTATATTAAAGTTGTGCAAATGTATGTAACAGGCAGAAGGAGGCGTGGTAGACCCCACAAAGTATATATATTCTTGATCAGCATCGAAAGACGAGTCGATCTAGCCATGTCCGTCTGTCTGTCTGTCTGTATGTCTGTCTGTCTGTCTGTCTGTATGAACAAACGGATCTCGGAAACGGTAAGACCTACAACCACCAAATTTGGCACGAAGACTCTGCCAATCCATAGGTATAACGAGTTTATTTTTTTTTTCGATATTCGACCTATAACATATAGCTGCCATAGGAACGATCGGCCGAAAAGCCATATTTAGTGACAAAAACCGATTTATTTTTTAAGATATGTTTACCAAATCTTATTTGGGATTTAATTGTTTTACCTAATGCCCAATCACATATCTAAAAACTATGTATATCGGTTTACTATATCATATAGCTGTCATAGGAATGATCGGCCCAAAAACAACATTTACTGAGAAAAACTTTTTTGTATATTAAGCAATCGTTATCAAATTTTGGATTTACCAATTCTAAGTAATATCCAATAATATTCCCGAATATTATAAATATCCGTTCACTATAACATATAGCTGCCATAGGAAGGATCGGCCGAAAAACAACATTTACTGAGAAAAACTTTTTTGTTTATTAAGATATCGTTACCAAATTTTGGATTTATTGATTCTAAGTAAATTCAAATCATATTCCTAAATATGATAAATATCGGTGCACTATAACATATAGCTGCCATAGGAACGATCGGCCGAAAAATGGCTTTTACAAAAAAAAAAATTTTTTTTCATGAGATATCCTTACATAATGAATACAAAATATCAAAGCAAAAAAAAAATATATTAAGTTTTTGCTTCGGTACAGGGTTTTCTATAGTCGGTTACGCCCGACTATAGCCCTGCCTTTCTAGTTTTTTTTTGGATCTGCTAACATAACCATTGGTACTCTGCTATGCTGGCATCTACTACACAACTGAGTCTAACACGTCAATATCTATATTGCTTGCCTATTTATAATTTTATTAAAGTCTTTGACTGCATTGAAGCTGCTGTAATACATTGTTATGTCGTCTAGAACACGCTAATACCGGCTGACATGCTTGCAGTGACGAATTTTTCTAATAACGCAACACATGCGCGTCAAGTAAATAAATCGAAAAATGTCACTTGTCACAGCGGCTGTTGACTCGTCTATTGGCAACGTATATACGTGATGTATGCATGCAACGACATATGCTTGACTGCTTGGCAACAACAACAACAACAACAATAGCTAAAACAGTAGCACCAGCAACATCAGCAGCTGTTTACAGTTTGTGGCGCCTTGTTGCATGCTACACAAATTGACAAAGTGGAAAATTGTATAAAAGATATTTAGAACGAACAAAAAATGTCAGGCAACATGCAGAGCGAGAAAATCAGAAATAATAATGAAAATAAAAAGAAGATAAAAACAATTGTTGCGATTAAAACTGCCAACAGCAACAAAACCAAGCAAAGCAAAGCAGCTCAACCTAGCATAATGCAATTTTACTTTGCGTGGCTGCGCTCGAAAGGTAGGGTACAATATGCGAATCGTTGTGAATCATAAGAAAATATTTACAATATAAATTTCTCTTGCTCCGAGTTGACAAATTACCTACAATTGAGTGCACACAGCAGCAATAAAAGTTTATTGTGAAATTTTTGCTGTAACAAGTGTCCTGTTTGGCATTTCTCCCTCTTATTCTTTTTAATTTAGCTTAAGCTACTCCGAGTTGAGCATAGTTTTAATTTTTTATGATTTAATTTCATGCTGCCGCTTGTTGACTAGTTGAAGTATAAATTGTATTGCCTACTTGCAGGTGCATGTGCTTCGTTAAGGCACGGGTTTGCTGCTTATAAATATTTATTTGGCTTTAAAAGCTGCTGATTGGCCATAACACTTTCTTGTTATTTTTTGTGTAAGCTAACGAAACCTTATTGCATAAGTAAAGTGTAAATATAAGGCAAAAAAAAAAATTTAATAAAAGGTTAAAAAGCAGACAATTTTGCATAACATTTCATTTATGCGGAATTTTATATTGTTCTGAGAAAATTCATTTGACATGCTACGATTGCTTACTCAGAAATAAATAATAAACAACCCAAAAAGAAATGCCTAAAAGAAATTAAGTATTTGATTTTAAAGGAAATTACTTAAGAGTTCTACATCGAAAATTGTAGAAATTTAATAGAAACTGTCTACCAAGCTTTAGCACAAAATGCTATGGTTTTTGTTTTTGCTGACTTACTGATTAAACGTAGGCCACTTAAGTGGCGTATGGTAAACAAATCACGTACTACGCCTAACAAATAACAAATAGCAGCAATTAGCTAAATTTCTTTTCAATTGCTGGCAATTTATGCAAAGCAAACATCTAAGCCAGGCGCAAAAAAGTCAAAGCACACACACGCCTCTTAAGCATGCCAATCACTGAATAATTTCGTCTAATTAAATGTTAAGTCAAAGGCGCCACGACGACGTCGTAATATGATCATCTATCATATGCCAAAGCTAATAAGCGCGTTAGCAGCGCACAGCGTGAGATTTGACAGGCAGCACAATACACAGGCAAAAACCCAAAGAACCAGAAAAGCCAAAAGCCATAACCAATAGCTGCTAATTAAAGATGAAAAGCCGTCAGAGCACTTGCGGTTTTCTGAGTATAATATTTCAGTTAACGAACCTGGTGCGGCAGCCGCTGTGGTTATGCGAGCACACTACACTATTCCCTCACACATACACACACATCACATTTGTTATTTTTTTGTTATTGTTATTGTTATGAAATAAAAAAAAAAAAACACACACACACACACGCCACACATTGGCAGACTAGTTTGCGCGCATGTTGCTAAAAAATTTTAAACTTACTGCCATGCGTAATTATTTATTTTTACACTACATTGCTAATTAAGTTTCATACTTTACGGCGTCAATGTTATTTACAGCGCTGCGTGGCTCTGAAAATAGGCGCTTTTATGTACAAATCGGCTTTAGTGCGTTTAACGTTAAGCAATGAAAGCAAATCGAAAACTCAGCAAATCAACAGACAGACATAAATAAAGCTTAGCTTTTATTATATTGCGCTTTGCTGTTTTTCGTGTCAGCTTTTTGCACATATACACAATTTTTTTTGTCTCACTTAAAGCTACAATTTTCTGTTGTTTAAAACAACGGCGTAGCTTATAAACCAAATTTTGCTAAAAGCCACATGCCTGAAAATATGCAAAGCAAAAGCTGAATAGGAGCGGAGACGCATACTTTTAGGCGCTGAAGTGATATGCGTGGCTGGGTGTTGCCGTAGGTGTTTGCATTTGAAAAGGCATCAATTACCGGATTTCGAATGCGAATGCCTTTGTTTCACGTGCTTTATGCGCATTTGCATTTTATGCCATTTTCGTTTTTCCTTCTTTTTTTCTTTTGTTGTTTGTTTTAAGGTCGGCTGCTGTTTATGATTTTTCATGTTTTATTCATGCGCAATTTGAAAAACCATAAACATGAGTGTCTGTTATAAAAAGCAGAAAGTTTTTAAATTTTTCTTTTTGTTAAAGTTTATTATCTTAAGGCTAAGCATATATAGGCTTGACATACCGACATGCTCTCTGCTATTGGCAACAGACTGTTAACAAAAGTCTCTGTTGTTGCTGCTGTTAACAGCAAATAATAAAACTCTGCTCATTTATTAGTGCGTAATTTGTGGCGGAAAAAATGATCATACTTTGTAAATTTTTATTAGCACTTAGTAAAGTAAATACAGAAATT
The DNA here is from genome assembly GCA_037044495.1 of Stegana nigrithorax. Classification (NCBI taxonomy): domain Eukaryota; kingdom Metazoa; phylum Arthropoda; class Insecta; order Diptera; family Drosophilidae; genus Stegana; species Stegana nigrithorax. The sequence continues at coordinate 144,679 of JBAMBQ010000657.1, read as the reverse complement.
TCAAAAAAAAATAATAAAATAAAACGTACGCATATTAAACTTTGCTAAATGTGGCGGGCATTTATTTAAAATTTAATTACATTAATTAATATTATAAACAAGCGTTTCCTTAGCTTTAAACATTTTCACTTTATTTACTTTTTCGTGGAAGCCAAAGCAAAAGTAAATACAAACAAACAAGAAAAGCGAAAAGTAAAAACATGTGAACCAAAAATATTTACTTTTTGCTTTAACATATGCTAAGCACAAAAAAAAAAAAAATAAAAAAAAAAATTAGGAAACAAATAAATAAACAAATATGTATTTTAGTGTTAATTAGTCGGGGAATTTTTGGCCGCGTTTATGCTTTACTCATAGCTATGCTAAGTTGATGGCTGCTGTTATTGCGACTGTTATTGTCATTGTTGCTGTTAGATGTCGCTGCAGCTACTGTTAACGTTGCTGTTAATGCTTTGCCAAGGCTCGTAAATATTTGCATTTTTGTTTAGCTTGACGTTTTTATTGTAGCTTTTGTATGTGCAAGTATTTTCAAGTTTACAGCATTTTGTAATTTCCGTTTATATATTTAGCTTGACTTCGGCATTCACTGTATCCGCTGTTCTGCAACGTTGTTATGTTGCGCTACTGCACATACATAGTTGTGCATGATTTTATTATTTAAAAATTTTAGTGATTTTCCTTTGCTGAATAGTATTTTGTATGAGTTATGTTTGTTGTTGTGTTTAAATATACACACTATAATAACTTAAACAAACATATTAAGCAGCAAATAAGCTGTAAATTTATTTAAGCTTCTGGTCTTGCGTGCGACTTTAATTATAAGTGTGTCGGAGCCTGATTTTGCTTGTGTTATAAAGACATAAATAAGGTAACATTAAGGGGTTGTCGTAATATTTAAATCTAGCTTTCATTGCTACTTTAAATTTTGCTGCTAATTAAATGTGTGTCCATTAAGATTCAACTGATAAAAGCAGTCAGTCGTGAAAGCTTTGATGTATGTTTTCCTGCGATATGTCGAATTTTATATTAAAAGCAAATGAAAGACGCAAATACGCATATGCAGGCAATTAAAGCAAAGCATGGGTGTGTTGTTTTAAAAGATTAAAATATATATAAAATATGCGCAAACGAAAACAAACTAAAAAAAAAAAAAAAAAAATTAATCCTTTTTACAGCTGAAATATAACACACAAGCCAAAAGCAACTCAACAGTCAAAACAATTAACTTTTTAAAAAGTATATGTGTATATATGTATATTCCGGTTATCAAAATATGGCATATAAGCAGGCAAGGATATGAGAAACGCGTGCGCGGCACGACAGCCAAGTAAGTGGCAGCGCACTTGACAAAGTTGTTGAGCAAAAGGTAATACAAGGCTTATGGCAATAAACAAATATAAAGCAGGTAAAAAGAAAAGAAAGAAAGAAAAACAAAAACCAGGCCTGAAAGTATGCTGAGTATGACGTGCGTCCTGTGTCGCATTCAAGTTCAACGGTAAGTGGCAAATATGTAACTCTATTATGTAGAATATTGTATGATAAAGCAGAGCAAACGCGAAGACGAAGGTAAAGGCAGAAGGCAACTGCTGCCAGGGATTATAATTAAAAAGCACGCAAGCGCCTGCAGACATGCTGTCTGTCCAAAAAATAAAGAATACAAAAAAACAGAAAAAAAAAAAATAATATATATGACAAAAAGAAATATGAGGAGAAAAAAATAAAAAGCAATGCAGCACAATAATACGGCCAGCAACTGTGTTGCTCATATAAAAACGACAGCATACTCGCATAAAAATGGCAAAGGATATCATTTTGCGCATTATGCTCATTTATATTTTTACACTTTGTATGGCTGCGCATTAGCTGCGGGGTCTGTGCTGGCGTGTTGGCGTCTGCTAAGCTGCTCTGTGCCCCAGCTTATCACGCTTATATAAATGCTATTTCCGTTATGTTATCCTACTGTCTGTCTGTCTAACCTGCTAATCGCCAAATCGTCAAACTCGATTTGTTGCATGCTTTTACTGCCTCCTGCATGTGGGTATGGGCAGGTTCGCTGGTTTTGTTTTTTTCATTTCTTTTTGGCAATACACGATAAGCAAGGCAAGTCAGCGTGCACAATAGCTGCTGAGTCAGCTGGCTGTTTTGTTGCCTTGCACGCAGGTAAACAAAACAAAATCAGCAGGAAAGAAAATAAAACAAAAAAAAAAAAAATAAATACAAAAAAGAAAAAAAAAAAAAATTACAGAAACACAATAAAGCAAAAAAGCACCAAAACATAATCGAAATGAGTTCGGCGGTACATTTCTTTTTTTGGATTGTTATTTCGCTTTTGCGTGGGTGAGTGCTGCTGCTGTTGCTGCTGTGCGTATTGTTTATTTCGCGCAAATAAAAGTGGAAACAACAACAAGCACGCAGAGTTTTCGTCCAACAGTTTGTTGCTTTGTGAGAGCGCAAGCAACACGTAAGAGTATGCAACATGGCAAGTGTGGCAACATGTTGCGTTGTCGTTATTGCCATGCTTTTGTTGTTAAGCTAAATTATAATAACAAAAATAATAATTTTATTAAAAACTTGAGTAAATACGTGCTTTATAAATCATCAAATGATTTATAAAACTAGAAAGGCAGGGCTATAGTCGGGCATAACCGACTATAGAAAACCTTGTACCCAATCCAAAACTGAATATTTTTTGTATGTTGCTTCAATATTTTGTATTCATTATGTAAGGATATCTCAAGAAAAAAATTTTTTTTTTTTAGCAAAAACCCTTTTTTACTGAACGTTTCTATGGCAGCTTTATGTTATAGTAAACCGATATTTATAATATTCATAAATATGATTGGATATTACTTAGAATTATTAATTCCAAAATTTGATAAACAAAAAAGTTTTTCTCAGTAAATGTTGTTTTTCGGCCGATCGTTCCTATGACAGCTATATGATATAGTTAACCGATATACATAATTTTTAGATATAAGATTAGGCATTAGGTAAAACTGTTAAATCCAAAATTTGATAACGATATCTTGAAAAAAAAAAGGGTTTTTGTTACTAAATGTGGGTTTTCGGCCGATCGTTCCTATAGCAGCTATATATTATAGGTCAAATATCGACAAAAAAAAAATAAACTCGTTATGCCTATGGATTGGCAGAGTCTTCGTGCAAAATTTTGTGATTGTAGGTCTTATCGTTTCTGAGGTCCTTGCGTTCATACGGACAGACGGACAGACAGACAGACGGACATGGCTAGATCGACTCGCCTTTCGATGCTGATCAAGAATATATATACTTTGTGGGGTCTGCAACGCCTCCTTCTACCTGTTACATACATTTGCACAACTTTAATATACCCTTTACCATTTTTTGGTACAGGGTATAATTACAATTATGTTATATGAATAGTGTATTATTATATGAGACTAATGGCCAATATGTTGCCGCAACATTTTTACTTTGCTGCGTATTATTAATGTTGCCAACTGCTCTTCGCCTGTTGACGCGCACACATTGACGCTCTCTTGCATGGCATTCTGATGCTCTTGGCAACGTCTTTGTCGCCGTGCAAAATTCACCACAACCGTTGCATGGATTTCGTTCAAAAACCTTAGCTAAGGCAACAATTTGAACAGTCTGCAAAGGATTCTAGACGTTCACGGTTCTTACTTGTATACAAATCGTGCGGTTTGAAGCTATTTGAAAAATTTTCAAAGTCAATCTCAAGAGTGCAATTCTACTGTAATTTTGAAACACACAATTTGTGTCACTGTGCATTTTTTGGTGCGACAAATCATTTTGATTGTTATAATATAAAAAAGAAAACATAAAAGAAAAACTATTAAGAAAAAGAATCAGACAACTTGCTGTAAACTGAATCCTTTTCGTGAAGACAAGAAGCATTGAAGCAGTTACCGTTGCTGTAAGCCATGTTTATATAATTTTTAAAAAATATTTGAAATCATTTATCAATTAAAAACTGTATTTTTTGTTTGAAAATATTGAAATACAGTATTATAAGTTTATAAGCTCTTGAATAGCGCACATAGCTGCAAAAGTGCTTTTAAATACACTTTAATATATTTAAATATGTAAGTCATAGTACCAATAATGCACTTAAATATTTTAGTTAATGTCTTTGAATTTTTGTTTTTTACATGGAGTTAATTTATTACAAATATTGCACAAAGGAAAATGTTTATTTTGGGCTTGTATATTCTTAACTTTTAATAATACATGCAAAAATCAGTGAATTTGAAAAACATACTTCTTAAATGAGATATACACATTTTTATCAAGAATTTTTCAGTGTAAAATGTGGGGGTTATTAAAGATAATAAACTTTTATCGATAAAGCTGAAGTAGAAACCCAAATTTACATTAATATTTTCTGTGTATTTGCGCATTTAAATGATATGGGCGTGTAAGTGTAAAAGCTAATAAATGTATTATACTTTATTTAAAAAAAAAAAAAAGAAAGAAAAATAAAAATATAATTATAATAATTTATCAAGCAAACTTCAGAGACGCAAATTCTATAGTAATTATTTATATTTTTACTTAGTTTATTTTAAGGGACAAGTACTTTAGCAAATTTAGCTTATAAAACTTTAATGCTAACTGCCCACCTTAAGTATTTGGCATTGTGTGCAATGCGTCTGCCAATTTTGTGTCATTACATTTATTACAGCAATATTTATTGTTCTTGGGTGGTTTCGCTTTCTTGTGTTTTGCTTTTGTTGATGTCGTTTTTGTTATCTTGCTGTGCCAATTGAAGCAGTTTGGGCTGGCTTGCATTGCCAAGTTCTCGCAAGGTTGTGGCCATGACAATATAGCGATTATCGCACTATACAAATCAAAATTTTTTTCGTATTTGGCAGCAATTGTTTTTGTTCGCCTTTAAATTACCGTTTTAAAGTTTAGCGCAGGTTGGGCAAATCAAAATATTCGTTAGTTCTGGCATATTACGTATACGCCTAGTTATACAAATTCAATGCCAAAGGCACGGTTTGCCCCTTGCCAATGAATGAAAGGTGTTGAGTGTGTTAAGTCGTCATTAAAGTAATTGCTATGTTAGACATGTGATTTAGCCACGCTTGGCTAGCCTCAGGCCTAGTATTTTCTGTTCCTAATAGGCCTTGTCGCTGTTCAGCATATAATTTGCACAAATGGCGTTTTGTTTAATTGTAATAATGGACATTTCATGAAATTACAGTCAGCTATAAGTACCACATTAATCAAACCCATTTAAATGACAATTACATTATGCTCAGTCACGTTTATATGGAATTATTTCTTTTACTGGATTTCTTTTTATAATGCATGACAGTTGCTCATCGATAAGAGCAGACCTTCCTTAAGTATATTAATTGCAGCATAAATCGATGAGGGCAGCTGCTGCGGTTTAACTGTTTCACGGCATGAATATTTTAAAAGCTACACTGACCTGCCTTATGTTGGCTTGGTTGCCTTTTTCTTATTTTTGGTTTTTGTTCAACACATATGTTAAATAAATTAAAAAAGCGTTTAGTCAATGTCAAGCATTTTTAAGTAAACTCACAATTGTTCAAAGCTTAGCCGACGCTTGCCAGTGCGCTACATGTGTAATTTAATGTTAGCTGCGCAATTTTTGAATTCGTTTGACAACGCATTTAAAAAACATTTAGTTGTCAGTTGCTGAAGTGCTGTGTATGGCTCAGTAGGCACTTTAAAATTCATTTATTTTCCATTGCCACAGAAAAAACAAAAAAGAAACAGAAAAGGTTGATGAAAAAATAAAAAGTAAGGTGTGAGTAAAGCACACACGCAAAAGCAGACACACAAGCTGGCCTACAATGCCAGTCGACAGGCTGACAGTGCGCACAGGGGCCTACATTTATTGAAACAAATCTCTTGCGGCGTTGCAGGGTTGTGTATGGGTTATTTTTCCTTTTTTTTTTTTTTGACAAAGTTTTTTCAACATGTCGCATGCCAAGCATCTTTTTTTTAACATGTGTAACTGCGCCATTGTGTGGGTCACAGCAGCGAGCAGGCAAAAAAGAACCAACCGAATTTCAATTAAATGTAAGGGTTACCGTGCAGTTTTCATTTTGGCAAGCACTTTAATAATGCAAAGGTTTATGCATAGCGTAGCGCGTCAGAGTGTCAGTTGAAACATTTCCTTTTGCTTTTGCTTACTTCTGTACGCATATGTTGCCGTGTCCTTGCTTGCGTTGTCTACTTTACGCAAAATTAAACACAATCTGCGCGCAGCAAAGCTGGATTTTTGCCTGCACATGGCACGAAATACGCATCTCTCATACACACAGTACAAACCACCCTCGCAGGCAATATAATTTATGCTTTCTGCCAGTGGCTCACTGCCTGCGCCTGTGTGTATGCTATGCAAAATCTTGCCTATGCGACGCCTTAACACATTTCGTATGCAGTGCGTGCCTGTACTGTAAGCTGGGATCGCGTACGTCACGACACGACACGAAACGCTATGCCAAAGCACAGCACGCCATGCCTTACGACATCACGCAACGTGACACAACAGGACACGACACGACACGAACTGGCAACTAATTATGCATGCAGTTTTACGCTAGATGTGGCTTAGCACAATTTCATCTGATTCATGCGCAGGGGAGCATTATTTATTACAATGAAAATTCCAATTTACATCTCTCAAATATTTGCCATAATTAAATTTATTAAGTCTCAAATATTTACATAAATTTCATTCAATTTAATTTTCTCACTATATATAATAGTTGACATGCCTGACATTTTTGTCATTGTTGTTGTTGTTTTTGTATTCTCTATTGTTATTGTTTGTCATTAATGCGCCTGTCTGAGCTAACTAATCGACACGTTTATTGCTTTTAATTAGCCATGCAAACATTGCAGCAGCACAGGCAATTAAATTAATTAATTTGTACAAGTGCCGAAATGCCTTTTACATAAACATAAAACATTTTTATATTTTTGGCTTACTGCGCTGTAGTTTGTCACAATTAATTAAAAAACATGTAGTTGCCATTTAATTGCTTAATTATGCAAGCAACTTATAAAATTATTTAATAACATAGAGAAAGAAAAAAATAAATGTAATAAAAATTTACAAATAAACAACTTTCTTTTAAATGAAATTTTTTTGCTTTGTAAGCCTTCGTAAATATGTGCATAGGTCACACAGATTGCGTTTAATGAAAAACATATTTTAAAGGCCATAAAAAAAGGGTAGGTTTGCTAAAATTAACAAACCTTTAGCAAACAAATCAAATCAAAGCTTAGAACTCTGGAAAAAAAGCAAACAACAAAAGTAAGATGTAACCTAAGCAGCCGCTGCAGCCCATCCCAATGTGACCTGTGCATAAAAGCGATTTATATGCCAGCTAAGCCAGGCGGCGCAGTCAGCCATTTTCTCCTTTTTTTGCATTATTTTTTTGCAGGAATTAAAAGAAAACACACGCTTATTTATTTTATGCTCGAAAGCAGGCAACATTTGGCACAGCATGTGAGACAGACCCACAGACTGACATGTGTGTTAGCATAGCAACAAAAAAAAAAAAAAAAGAAGAAAAACTAACAATATAGCAACAGAGAAAGATGTAACAAAATCAAAAGACCAAATATGAAAGTTAATCCTTAGCATAGTGAAATAATTAAAGACAACCGCCATGCGCAGTCCCATAGTTCCTTCACCTGCTGTGCGCAAATCTGACTCGCCGACCGCTGACTGCGTCATGTTTACTTAATTTGAAAAAGCAAAGAAAACTTGTGCGCATATACCCACACACACATACATACACACGCGTCAACTGCCACCTACAGTCTTGAGCGTGGCTGCCAGCGAGGTCACTTTACTATATTTGCATTGCTTACAAATTTTTGGAAATTAACTTAAAAAAATATTAAAAGAAAAATAAGAAAAGAAAAAAAAATACCCCTTCGCAAGACGACTAATGAAAACAAAGCAACTGAGCGTGCATTGTATTTGTTTAATTAAGCGGAATTCTTTTAATAAATTTTCCAAAAAAAAAAATTAAATAAAATAACAAACGCCAAACAGTGCAGCGAAGAAAAAAAGCAGGCGAGTATATGATGTGGGCTATTAAAAAGTTCATGACGATTTTTTTTTTCAGGAGAATTAATATGAATTATTTTTTTCAAAGAACTTATTTACTAAAATGAAATATTTTCGCAAAAGTTTATAGTTCTTATCGTGTATGTATATATAAAAAACCAAACGAATGCCATGAGCTGCATAAAATAACTTCAGAAACTTTTCGTGCTACCTTCAGTTTGTGTTAGGTAGGAGGAAACTTCAAAAAGAGGAAGTATTGAATTAATGTTGATTACTTTTTTCATTTCGTTTTAGCAAAATTAAATAAGTTAATAAGAATTTTATGTTTTTCGTTTTTCTGCGCCCACATATTACAGAGAAAAGTTATGCCAAATTTAATTAGTTTATTCTTCTTTGCTTTTTCTTTGTTGAAATTTGTTTTCTCATTTTTGTAAAAATAAAATAAAAATATCAAAGTAAACGGAAGCATTATTTACCGGTTGCATTGTTTTTCTTTTAAGCCTTTTTTTTGGTTCAATATTAAAAGAAGCAGAAGGAAAGAAATCATGTGCACTTCCAAATAATTTCATATGCGTATTATTTTTATGTTTTGCCCCTTGACTGTAACACTGTATGCATTGTTTTTGTTGTTGTTCTTTTTACTTGTTTACTTGTTTGTTTATTTGTATTTTAATGAGTTCATTTTTAATAATCGCAAGAAATTCGTACATGTTCATAATTAAACAGCAGGCCAAAACGCGTTCATTGAATGATTTCTGCCGTTTTATGCTTAATTAAACGAAAAAAATTTACGGCTCATTGTTTTGCCTTTGTGCTGCGTTGTTTGTTTGTTTACATTTGGGATTTGTTTCAGGTGGCAGAGTTTAACGACTGTGTAAATATTTAATTATATGAAATGCTTAAGAAAAGTAGAAAACAAAAACAAAATAAAATATACCAAAAATAAAAAACAAAGTTTTGTCATAAAATGTTATAGATTTTATACAAACTCATTAAAGCGCCAGGTGACATCACAAGGCATTTGTATACATTGTTATTAATTGGCAGACACGAGGGTGCTGTTACAGTTGATTGGATAAGTAATAAACAGTTAAGCAAAAACAGCTTAACACAAATAAGTAGAGAGGGAGAGAGAGAGAGAGAGAGATAGAGAGATTAGGAGTAAAAGTGTCTACTGCTGTAGGCTTCTTTGACAATGTCAGCCATTTATAGTTATGTCGAAATTGTTAGTTCACAGCATATGAACTTGCCTAAGCGCGATTACAGCTTAGACTGCAGAGTCGCTGTTAATGTACTAGTTACTATGTTAAGCATAACAGCGCTGTGATATTTGGCAGCTTAGTTAACAGTGCACGCAGTGATCATATACTGTTAGCATATAACAGTGCAGCAACTATTTTTTACAGTTTGCTGCTCACAGTCGCTGTGCACTGCTGCCTTGTTTAGCCTATGTTAATATAACAGCATTAAAAAGTTGTTTAACAGTTTTGTCAGCTATGCATAGCAGTCGCTGTTATTGATCACTTGCTTTTCACATGTTCACATTAAGAGCCGTAGTACTTTTTTTTAATAAACATTAAAATAATTAAGCTGTAGGCTACAGCCTAGTTTTTTTAAGTTAATGTCTGCCTAAGTTGTAAACATTTATTTAAATGGCAGTTGTTGCTTCTAGCAACCGATAATGAATTTTTATTGGTATTTGCTGTTAATGACAAAACAGAAAGCGGCAGCATTGCGTGTTTAAAAACTTTTTTCGTTTTTCTTTTTTTTTTTTTTTGTAGAAGGGCAGAAACAGCAAAATTGTTACAAAAAGGATAAATCATGTTGCGTTGCTTTGTGCTTAGCACACACAAAAAATTGAATAATTTATTTTCGCTTTTGTCCGAATTTCACAAGTGGCCGCCACTTCGCGTAAATTTTCTAATTATCGCAGCACACATTGCGTGCGCAACTTTTTAATCACACTTTCGCTTTTGTTTGATAATGACACTTGAAATAAGTTTTAAAAGCATGCCAAAGAGACTTTTTTGCGAGTGCAGCTTACATGGCGAAAACTCATTTTTAATGTAGAAGTAAGCACAACAGACAAGTATTGAAAAAGTCATTGCGTACATAAAAATTGGCTTCCATTATATATGTCAAGATTTTAACATATGCTGTGCCTGCGGGGGCTTTATTATACATTAAAAAAACCATATTACTTTTTCAATTATTTAAAGTAGCGGTGGAATATATTTTTGACTTTATATTGTGAAAAATGTTAATATTCAATTTGTGCAAACGAAACCAGCAAGTTCATCAAATGCACGCATTTCACAAGTAATTCAATTTATTTTATATATATATATGCGAGTATTTATATAATTTGTTAACGTTTTAATCACTGTTGGCAATTAGTACACATTGGGGACATGGCACATTGCCAGTGGCAGTCCTTTACCGACACATGCAGCTGTCAAAATTTAATTAAAATGCGAGTAGACTAGCAGCAATGGACGCAGTCATAACCACAAACATGTAACAACTAACAGAAACAAAAAAAAAAAAAAAATTAAAGAAAATAAAATAAATTAAAATAAAAAACAGAACAGAAAGCAGTGAAGCCAATAACTGCATGCAGCTACGTGTGGAAATGTTAGCCATTGCAAACTGCTGCTTAATAACATTTTTATGCGTTTCAATTAAAAGTGAATTGCCAAATCTGCCACTGGACAGAATTAATTACTGGCACAGTTGTTGCCACATGCTTTTATGTTTCTTTTTTTTTTTTTTCATTTCGTATTGTAATTAAACAAGGCACAATTTTATTTATTTTAGTTTCAACAGTTTGCAGGCTCACCAGGCGTATACGTGCTATTTTTGCCTAAAGAAAAGACACATGTATGTATATAAATTTTTTCATTTAATTGCCCAAAAATTTTTTGGCCAATATAGTTTATAATATTTGTCGCATAAAACTGTCAACACATGCGATGTACTCAATTGTCTATGCTTCATTTATTGATTTCAAAAATTTCCATGTCTGCTGCAGAACTTATACATTTATTGTTAATTATATGTCTGTGGCAATTATTTATTACAATTAATAAATAGTAGCACGGAAATATGCCATATGTTATGGAAAAGTTTGTCTAAATAAATTCTTAAATAATTAAATTTTTAAATCGTTCAAACAAAAATAGCTATCAGATATGTGAGTACATTTGCAAAGTATTTAATTATAGATAAAGCAACTACTGCATCTTGTACAGTACGCAGTCGCTAATAACAGCCACCGCTTGTGCATGCCATATGAAAATGATTTTCAAAATATACAATCATGTAAGCACAATTAATTACAAGGAAACTAATTAGCAGGCACACAAAAATTATTCAAATATGCAGAATAAGATATTTATGTGTTGAACGATTTAGCATGGGCAATGAAGAATTTAATTTATATGATATGGTTTATTATATTCATTTTTTTTTTTGCTTTGCGCTACTTGTGCCCTTTGGCTGCCTGTGCTGGCATATTGCGCGCAAAGTAGCTTATAAAATAATAAATTTATAGGCACAAACACACACACACATACACACACAATTGTATACGCGACGTTGCATGCGTGCACAGTTGTACTCATTGTGTTTTCTTTCAAGTTCAACGTCATCGCGCAGCGCAATGCAGCGCAGACGGCTACTCGGCACTCGGCCGCGTCATAATTCTTGCGAAATGTTTCTATTGCCAATTAGATAATTACAACATTGCGGTATGGCAGTGTGGCCAGGGCAGCGTAGGCAGGGGAGAGTTTGAATTGGCGTTTGTGCAAATTGCATGCAAATCTTTTTGTTCTGATTTTAATTGTTTAAACAATTGTACACGTACGCTTACATGTTGCACAAGTTCTCGCTGCTCAAATCAAATAGCAACATAAAAAGTTCTGTTGACCTAATAATTTATTTTTAGCTTATTTCGCCATAAGCTGTCATAGTTTATGTCGGTTGCCTTGAAGTTGCTGCCGCTGTACTGCAGAAAATATACTTCTTCTTCTTTTCCGCTTCTTCTACTTGCTATAGTTTCGTTTTGTTGCCTTATTGTTGTTGGCATCATTGCTATTATTTCGCTAGCAGTGCAAGCGGGGATACATACCATATACATCCGTGCGCCATGACGACAGTGTGACAGACTGCAGACGCGCGCATTGCTGTCAAAATTGCAAAATTGATTGATCTGTGTGTGGCATTGTCTTGCAATTCAATTAATGCGAAATTCCTGTGCTGAAGTTCGCTTTCGCAACGTTTTGCAAATGCTACATCAAGGCTAAGTAACTGCTGCGCATTGGCAGTCTGTCTGTCTATAGTGCAGCTTAGTTGATATATGACTATGCTGCTGCTGCTGCTGCTGCTTAATGTCTTCCAGTTGCCTTCATTTTGCGCTGCTAGTCAATTTTACGTCTGTCTAAGTACGATTGATGGATAGTTGCACACTTTCTAATTAATACATAGCAACCTGGCAATCAATTCTAGTTACGCTTATCTATTTATGCACATAAGCAAATTAGATAAATCGCCACATGCTTATGCTTACATACACAGACAGTCGTTTGCATACATACATAAATCACACGTGAGTCGCTTACGTGGGCGATTGGTGATTGGTGTCAACACAATCACTGGCCAAGTGTGATTACTTGCTGCAGCTGATTGACATTTCCATTTGCAAACATAACAATTTTCTCAATGGATTTGTATAAAATCTGTAGAGCAAAACTTTTGACATGTTAGCAGTACAACAAAAAACGATTTGCATGTGTGAAAAATAGCATAAAAAATACTGCCAAACATGGTCAGCCTGTTCTCGTAAGTAGTTTCTTATTATTATAAAAAAAAGTTGCCAAAAACATGAATAAATAATTACAGAACATTGAAAGGGTTACAAAATTAAAAAAATAACTTTCGACTGTGCTTTATATAGACAAAAATTTTGCTATGGCGCACCAAAGCATAAACAAAACACGAAAATTATTTTAATTTGAAAGCAAATAAATTTCGATAAACGCTTATGTATGGTACATGTATGCACCGTTCTGTACAAGCGAGTCATTAAACTTTTAAACTAATTAAAATTAATGTGCATCTTGATATTAAAAACAGAAATGCGCCTTGCTCAGGCTTTGTCTACCATATAGTACATTGCCACGTCGTCATTGTCGATCCTCGACGTGCTATAGGCATAAATTATTTACTAATTAATTGGCTGGCTGCCGTGTAGTTTACTTATCAACATAACATCAACAATATATGGGCTCGTGCTTTTGCCGCGCAGTTGCTTTGCTTTATGGCTTTTAGCGAAATTTCGATCGTTCACGCGTACGCGAATGAGGCATTTACCTAGATTATGTTGTGATTTGCGGCGCAGCTACTAAGTGTGTGGTTTACTTTGTTTAAGCTAAGAAAATAAATGAAATAAAACCGAAAAGGAATTATATTTGGCATAGTTTTTAATTAATTTATATACAAAGCGCGCATTTTATTAAAAGTTTATGGGCAAAAGTAAAACATTTTGTTTAAATATGTGTACCTTGACTTTTGTGGAATTTTTAGCTGCATAGTTTAGCAAAAATGCGTGGATTTATTTATATTAAAATTTTCTATATATATAAAAGAAAGTCATATTAGTTACACCATTTATAAGACAAGTACAGTGAGACCCATGTTCATGATATTTGGTTTGTTGGATTCGTCTTCACCACGAATAGCAGAATAACATATTAACATTGGGCGGTGCAACGCTCCTATAAAAGGTAAAAAGAGAAAATTAAAATTTGATGATATGCAACAGTGTGATTTTTTAAAAGTTAAGTTTTTCAGGTTAGCAGCACTGGTTAGTAATGGCCTCCAAATGTCATCTGTTAAAGTAAAAAATTTTCAGTATACTTTGCCATTTAATCATGGAAAGACTTACAAAAGAGCAACGATTGTAAATTATTGAAATTTATTATCAAAATTCGTGCTCTGTGAAAAACGTGCACCGTTTGTTACGACCATATTATGGTCGTCATAATCGACCTGGCTCAACGGATACGTAAATAAGCAAAACTGTCGCATCTGCAGTGATGAACAGGCACATGCCATACAAGAATTATCGATGCATCTCGAAAAAACGACAGTTTGGTGTGGTTTATGGGCTGGTGGCATCATCGGTCTATTTTTCTTCAAAGGAAAAAACGTTATTGGACCTTCCGAATGGACCATTTGAAATGGAGCCGCGGACAACATTTACATGAAGTTGTATTTAAAAAGTAAATGGCAAAGGCCTATTTATCGATACAATAAAACTTTTGAGCAAATTTGAGTGTTTTATTCGTTTTTTAAAAAAACCACGCTTAAAAATCACCCTTTATAAGGTACACCGGGAGAAATAAGTTGCATATTAAAAATGGGCGATGCGACGCCTCAGATATAAGAGCAAATGGAATTCGTCATATTTCTGAAACTATTTATGCAAATTGATGAAATTAATATATACATTTGTAAAGCATACCATTGCATAAATGTTCAAGATATATAAAAAAAATATGATATGAATATACGAGTATAAAAAAGATTCCCTCGCTTAAGTAAATACGTATAAATTTTGAATTGGCTGCAGTGGGTAAATGCACAGTCCTATATTTTTACCTGCTGCTGCACATATTAATGCTGTAAACTCTGTTAGAGTTGTAAAAGGGCAAATCGAAAGGCTTCGAAGTGTCCGTATAAGCCGTTAATATGCGTGTTACTTTATTTAAATAGCTTTGCCTTGCTTACTATATTTAGAAAAAGTAAAAACATTTTTGGTTTTTTTTTACGTGTTTTTTTGTCTTCCGTGATATCAATACAGAACGTAAGCATGCCAGCTGTAAATACGTATAATGTGTAGGCTTGAGCCACTGCCATAAGCACTGAGTGAAGTTTAGTTGTTGTTATATAAGACCTTCAAAACATCTACTCTTCACACCTACATAACTACAGTGAAGCAAATGTCTTTGTGATAAATCGCTTAATATAAAGAAAGCAACCGCGCATTACTGCGGCGCACTTGAATTTTTATTGTCTTGCCTTCCAAAGCCAAATCAAGTGTAAGCCCTAAAATCACATCCATTAATATTGTTGTCTTTTGTTTTAAAGCCACACAAGCGTGTGCTGGCGCATAATTGTGTGTGTGTGTGTGTGTGTGTGTGTGTGCCTGGCAAGTCGTCAGTGCGGCAGTTAAACATTTTAACTATAACTTGATTGCTTAACCATTTATCAGCAGATAAAAAGCAAAGATAAGCGAAATAATATAAAATAAAGCAATCAAGTGGCAGCTACTCGTGAGCGTAAATCAAGCCTATGCTAAATCACAAATGACAAATTGACAGTGACGTCGGCGGTGCTACGGCCATGTATGAGTGCGCCGCAAAATAGTCAAAATAATAGCGGAAATGCTTGTGGTTATAAATTTGAAACATGGCTAAAAATAGAAATTTGTGGGTAACATACTCAAATATTGACAGCGGATGTGTGTAACAAATTCGCTTGCTCGGCACATAGCCCAGCTGTGCGTGCCTACGTACGTCACTTTCACTGTAGATGTCATGCAGCTAAGTAACTGACTAACTGCATATTGACTGTATACAGCAAGTTATGTGTGCATGTGTGAGTGTTGTGTGTGTATTTTGCATGTTGTGATTTATTTCTTCGTCAACAGTCACTCACAAGCGAAATGCTGCCCTGTTTTTTTTTTTTTTGACTGCTTGTCTGACAGCAGGATAAAAAATCAAAAGCGCAAAAAAATAAATAAATAAACAGAATGGAACGGCGAATAAATAAAAATAAAAATCACATTACCGTATGTGGATAAAAATCTGCGCACGCTTAAAATTGGCTTTTTTATGTATTTAATTTTTTCATTTCATTGCACATTTACAAGCCATTGACCAGCTAGCCAGCCTAGACATATGCCTCTCTGGGACTTAAAGAGGCAAAGCAGTGTGCTTATGTCTGCGTTTTTTTTTTTTTGTTTTTCTTTTCGTTGCCATTTTATATATGTTTCTTACGCAAATAATTTTATTTCATTTTTTAGCGACTTTACTGTCGATTTTTATTTGTTTGCCTGCCAGCCTTTATTTTTTGTTTGCATACATTTGCGTGAATGCTCAGGCTTACTGTTGTGACGCTGTTGAGCCTCTGTTACCCGCACTGCTGTTAACATTTTTACTGCTTTGCATAACAGCAAGCAGCGCATGTAAAAGGCTTAAGTCAAGGCCAATCAGGCGAAAGCGGTGTGTGACATAAAATTACTTTAAATGCTAACTTAAGCAATTCGTTGCCATTTGAATTGCTTGATTGGCATTTTCTGCTGACTGTGTTATTGCATAAAAGTGCTTATTTATACTGAAGCCACATATGCATTTGTGTATCTTTTGATTGTATTTTCTTTGTTATGCGTAAGTCGCAGCGTAATTTTTTATAACTCAGCTGTGGCTTTCCCTTTTTTTTATGCTAGCTTAGGACTTAATTTTATTTATTTATCTAGTTTTCCTTTTCATTATTGCATGTGTGTCTTCATTTTGTTAGCGTTGTGCGCTCTTGACCATTCATTTCCTTTATGTAGGCTTTCATTCATATTCCAGCACAGTGCGAGTACATTACAAGGTGAGTTCGAAAGTAAACAGGACTTTTTGAATCTAGCGCCCTCTAGTGGCGCCATCTATATGTCAACTGGTGCGTTAGAATCTGCTATCGTTTATCGACTTCCAGTAAAAATTTCATGACATTTCATCTATTGGAAGTGAGGTTATTGCGTTTTAAGTGTCAGTATGTTTTTGTCATCGGTGCGAAAATGAGCTTCGAACAAAGAGCCAACATAAAATTTTGTTTTAAAATTGGTAAAACTTTTACCGAAACGTTTCAATTGATGAAACAAGTTTATGGCGATGATTGCCTATCCCGTAGCAGAGTGCACGAGTGGTTTCAACGTTTTCAAAGTGGTCGTGAGGACATAAATGACGATGAACATGTGGGCCAACCAAAATCCGTGATCACCGAAAATTCCATCGAAACTGTGCGTGAATTCATAAAAAATCAGCCGAAATCATCATTGAAATTCATGGAAATAGAATTGAACATCTCCAAAACATCGATTTATCGCATTTTGACCGAACATTTGGGCTTACAAAGGTGTGTGCACGGTTTGTTCCGCACAAATTGACTGACGTCCAAAAATTGCTCAGAATTCAACATTCGAAGCACACATTAGGAAGAGGCAAAAAAAGACCCGGACTTCCTTTACAAGATTGTGACTGGAGACGAAACGTGGTGTTTTCAATATGATCCCGAAACGAAACGCCAGAGTGCTGAATGGAAGGCGCCGGACGAGCCGAAACCCAAAAAATCGCGCCTGGAGAAGTCAAAAGTGAAGACAATGCTGATTTGTTTTTATGATTCCAAGGGTATTGTCCACAAAGAATTTGTTCCACCCGGCCAAAACGTTAATGCGGTATTCTACCTTGGAGTTTTGAAGCGTTTGGTGCGCCGTATTCGACGTGTTCGGCCCGAATATCGCGAAGATGGAAGTTGGCGTTTGTTGCACGATAATGCGCCGTCTCATCGATCGACGCTTGTGTCCGACGATTTGACCAAAAATCACATTTTAACCATCAACCACTCCCCGTATTCACCTGATATGGCACCGTGCGACTTCTACCTTTTCGGGAAAAATGCATTTGCCGATGAAAGGAAAGCGTTATGCAGACGTAGAGGCCATTCAAAAGGCTTGCACCGGCATACTGGCGGCCATACCGGGCAACGAGCTAAAACACTCGTTCGACATGCTTTTGGACCGTGCAAAACGCTGTATTAAAGCAGAAGGAGACTATTTTGAATAAAATAAATTGATTTTGCCGAAAAAACTATTTATTCTGTCTTTTTTTTAAAAGTCCTGTTTACTTTGGAAATCACCTTGGATATATGAGTTTCTTGTGTTTGCTTTTTAGCACTCAACGTGCCTTCCTTCCGTATGACTTAATTCGCTTTTATTTTTCCTCATAAGCTTTTGTTTGTCGTCGCTTTCGTTATGTTTGTATTTATGCGTCGCCATAAGATTTGATTGGGCTTTCGCTTGCTTCAAACAGACACTTTAGCCGGCATAAGCTGACTGCGTATAAAGCGCACTTTATTACATTTTCATAGCAGTTACATAATATGCGTCTCACGCTGTTGTGGTTCCGTATGCCAGCCATTATTTTTGTGGCCTGGCTGTTTCGCTCCTGCGCTCTAGTGTCTGTTATCTGTCTTGTGTAGGTGTAGGTGAGTGATAGGAATGTCTGGCATTACATTGCGTGTTTATAAAGCGTTGCATATACAACTTTTTGGCTATCGATTGCTTGCTAGTCTAACTCGCTTGCTAACAGCTCAGTACAGTTTGATATGTACTGCTCACGTTGCTGCCTGTTAGCGTTATTCAGCTCTGCTGAGTTGCTGTTATTCACATGTCTACATATGACTTTCACAGCAATATTCCATTAATATAATATAAAATATTTATAAAAAAACCAAACCAAAAATATAATTATATTATATAGCACATAAAAGTTGTGTTTCTATTTTTAAAATAAACGCGCATAATCAAGCATTGCAACCTTCGCTGTGCAAAGCTACTCTTAACGATTATGCAGAGCATTATGTTTCAAGAATTTTTATCAAAGCCAAACAACCCACTGCAGCATCTAAAGTGGATTACTCTCATGTGTATCTGTATAATTATGCAAAATGCAGCATGTCTTGTCTTTCAACTCGTTATGTTTCTGCATATGCTTGCGTGCATGTTTATTTTTGTCAAGGTTACGCATAAAAAACCAAAAGCAAAAAAAAAAAAATTTATATATAATACAGTAGCATGTGCTACAGTAAACACTTGAGGCATTTTTCTACACTACGTACAAGTGGTAATAAAATAAACAAAAGTGCTGCCATGTTACCTATCCATGTACATATATAGATGCCCCACGTCATGAGGCAGCGCCTTTGGCTTGCCAAATAATGGCGAAACCTTCACCTTCAAACTGACTTGGCACACTTCTTTTATGCTTAATGTTTAATGAATGTATACGCTAAGCTTTTCATACACATAAAGCCGACACTTTACACTAGCACGCAAGTCGCTATTTACATGCAAGGAGGCAGACAGTCAGGCAGGCAGGACGATAGGCAGGTGGGTAAGTGTGTAGGTATGCAGGCTGGCGGCAGTTGAGGCATGTGAGGCAGTTCATAAGTGCTGTCGTTCTACTCACTTGGCTCTTTGTCAGTCAGTCTTGCAGTCAGTGTGTCTCGGCTGCATGTGTCTGCTTGCATATCCGTTTCCGTTTCCGCTTTGGCTTTATTTTATAAGTTATGCATGCCTGTACATGTGTGTATTGCATGCCTGCTTTATTCTTGTGGTTGTTGCTATTATGGTTGTTGTTGTATTTGTTATTATTATTTATGCATGTGGTTTCCACTGTCACTCTGTGACAGCTGGCACATACATATGTGTATAATACATAAGCGCACATATTTCTGCCTAACGTACCAAATATGTAAAATTGCATTGCGTAGATGGCAAGTTAGGTTTGCGGTTGCCTGCTGTGGCTTCCTTTATGCAACTGCTCATGCGTAAATGTATGTAATTCACATTTACATTTGCGAAGTGCTAATAGAAAACAATTCTGGCATTTACATATTTGATACAGAGCAAGTAATTGCCTCATAACAGCTGTAGCTGCTTTTATTAAATGTTTTACTAATTGAAAAGTCACTTACATACAATCGAGTGCATGGAAATCATGGAAAGCAGTTGTCAATTGTTGGAAATTCATTACATAATTTCTTACTTAAGCACTTAACAGCATAGATCAAGTTGCTGGCTAATCAATTTCTAGTTATGAACTTATATTTTTTTTAAATATTTTTCTGGGGTAAATTGACTGTCATAAAGGTTTCCTAGTTGCTTAGCTAAGTCTCTGAACCTGACGAGATAACCTTTACTATTTGCAGCAGCCGTTAAGAGTTACTTTGCAGGCTGCTTAAGTGGCAGCTCGTTGGCCATGTAAGACAGCTTTTACGTCTACTCGAAGGCAATCTCCAAGCACATGTGTTACTTATACTGTTACGTAAGCTTTAATGCAAAAATTTTCAGTTAGCACATCTGAATATAATGTCTTATAGAGACTATATAGTCAGTCTGTTTGTTAGTTTCAGTAAGGCCTTTCACTCATTGACAATGTATTACAATATGATATTTATCATAAGCTTTTAGCAATGCGCCAAGCAAAATAAAAATAAATCACTCGATTTATGCTATCGCATAAAAGTGCTTGTCGTGGCAAAGTTCTGCGCAAACTAAGCTAAACTTGGCTAAAAGTTTCTAATATGGCGCACAAACCGATTACGCCATGCTTAAGCATCCATGCAGCAAACTTAAATTGAAATGAAATCCAATGCAATCCAATGACTTACGCGCATACAACTACTCAAAGGATACTCGTAATACTTTAGAGTCAATGTCTCAAAGGCTTAGAAATCGATACAAAGCAAACGCGAGTGTATCTTGTTGCAAGCATTTCGTGGTAAAAATGCGAGACAATGCAATTGTTGCCAACTTTAGCAATGAAGGAAAAGTTAAATAAAAAAAAGCAAACAAAAAAAAAAAGAAAAAACTAAGAAAAGAAACTTGTATAAGACAAGACAAAAGAATGAAATCAACTGAATTATTCATTTACGAGTACCACTTGAGCGTTTAAAAATAAACCAGGCAACCACAGCAACAATAATAATAACAATAACAACAACAACAAGAACAATAATAACGACAAGAAGAACTAGCATAAGCTTGAGTATTCGTATAATCATTACACGAATAGCCAACAACTGTGGCACGCAGGCAGCAAAAGAAGAAAAAAAGGCATTAGAAGAAGCAAATAAGAAACAGCTAAGCTAATGGGAATAAGGGTTAGCAAATACAAGTTAGCAGACAGCACTCGTGCGCATTTAATGCTAACCAAACTAAATACGTGCAAGGCAAGGGCAAGACAATGTGGATGACGTGGTGTGGCCTGTGGCGCGTAGGTGGCGCATTCGGTCGATTGCTGGCAGGGTTAAGCAAAAGTCAGACAGACAGACAGTCAAATAAGCAGCCTAGGCAGGCTAGGCAGGCAGACAGGTAGACCAGCTGTCAGGCACTTTAGCACGTGCAGATGTCAAATAGACACCACACGCTGCAATAGCAGCTGAACATAATGCTCATGTGTATCACGATGCTGATGATGACGACCATGTTAATGATGATGTTGTTGTCGCTGAATATTGCGTTGCATAGCCTACGGCGCGCTTGGTGACAATGGCGCTGGGCATGCGGTTGATGTTGACAACACTTAAACACGCCAACAAATGACAACAGTGAAAAACATAAAGCACCAAAAATACGACAAAAAGAATAGAAATACAAAAAATAGTAAAAATAAAAATTAATGAACGCACAGTTGTAGTCGACATGTCAGCAGTCGTGTCGACAATTGCGCCTAGGTCAAACTCATTTAACTTGTGCCATACAACGCCACATCGCATGCCATGCAGAAATGTTTTTTTTTTTTTTGCTTTTTTAATGCCTAGCATTGCGATTTCATTTATTTTATTTTCATTTGCTACGCATAAAAACAGTTAATTGTGTACCTAATTAGCGTAGGCAAATTGTTATTATTATTCGTTTTTGTGCTATTTTTCAACGTCACGGCAACGTTTTGCTTAATGTGCGTTGCTCTTTTATTATTTGTTAAATTTTATAATCCAATCAGCAGCTACGCAGTTACCGCGCGCCACTGTTATACATTTAATTCGTTTACAGAATGCGAAAGTCACTTGCCATGTTGCCTGTCACTTAAATCGTTTGTCATGCTGCATACTTTATTTGCCGTCTTTTTCCTGCTCTTTATATACTTAGTATATATGTACATATAAAAACAAAAAAACAAAAAAAAAAAAACAGGAAATAAGTTAGTTTGAAATGTTTTTGACAGCAGGCCACACGTGTGCAGGCATTTTCTTTCATTGTTAGATTTTTACGCTGTCGTGCATTTTATATGTCACTTGTTAAATAAAGCAATTACATGCCAAATTAAATAGAAATAACAGAAACAACAATAACAATTGTTTTGCTATTTTGCAACACTTTTGTAAATACTTGTGTCGTCTTTTAGCTCGTTTCTCAGCTAAATAATTCACTGCGGCGCAATTTCAACAAGCGTCAAGCAGCCACTTCACATTTTACTACACGCACACTTACATGCATGTGCGTCGCTTATCAAGAGCCAAATCAAGTCAATTTGAGTCGCGGCGCATCAAGTCAAGTGCGCTTACTTGTTGTCGCAATTAGCTATTCTGTATAAATTTAATCTTGCTGCTTGTCATCGCTTTATTTTGCATTGCATGCCGCGTTGTTTGTGGAGCAATGGCGTTTTGCTGAACTTGTGGCGCTACTTGGGGTTGCCAAGTGCTTTGTGGTATACATTTAGCAGATTTTAAGTTTATTGCGCTTTTTGGCTTGAGCTGCTAGCAACTTGATGTTTATTGCATAGATAACTAAGCGCTGTTTTAATTATTTATGCAGCATAGTTTTTTTTTAGAATAATTAATAAATAGAAAATGATTTGATATGCTGGAAAGTTGAATCCAAGCTACTTATACAAGCAACTTTGTATGCAAATGCATGTCATTCTTTAAAGCTATCAAATCTATATACTAAAGCGTTGGTTGCTTTTTTCTGTGCTTGATGTAAAGACTATGTCCAGTGATGTCATTAAGTGCAGCTCAAACCAAAATTCTGAGTGTATACACAAAAACAGCATGCGAAGATATCATCATGTGCCCAGCAGGCTGCTAATGTGTACAATAATTTAAGTGAAAAAATTAGAAAAGAGAAAAACAAGTTGAAGTATGGCAAACAGCTTCTTGGCGCCGTTGGGATTTATTTAAATTTTACTTAGTTTTTTTTTTTTTTTTTTTGTTTATGATTTTTTAATGCCAATAATCAGCTTGATGTCGCAAAAATAAAGCGAAATGTATTTGCATTGCTTTAATTTAATAAAAACTTATGCGGTTACTCATTTAGCTTAGGTGGGCGGTGCTGTCCATTGTGTACAGTAAACGAAAATAAGCTCATTGCTGCGCTTCGCGCTGCCTATATAAAATTGCAGTCATTTGATATTAAATTTTATTTAACTTAATGGCACAATAAGAATGACTGCCCAGCTCAATCAACTGTTCAGCAGATAACACTAATAATTCAGCTTATACTGGAATTTCATTAAATGCACAAATACATTTTCCAGCTACATTAGAAATACTTTTATTGTAGTCTTATTTACTTGCCATGCATGGCGCATAATAAATGCCAATGCAAGCTTCGAAAAACATTTTGCCGTTGCACAAGGATTCAGCTGGCAAGCTGTGCGAGATGTTTTTATTTTCTTCTTTTTTTCTCGTATTTGTATGCCATTTTGTGCAGTAATTGCACACAATTCTACAGTGTGTAATGAGCTTGACCCACAATCGGGGTTCCATAGACTTGCGCGCACACATACGTGGCATTGCATTCTATATGTTGGCAGTAAATTTGTTTTGTGGGCGCAGGCAAGCAGTTGAAGTCTTATACTGCTTTTGTATGTTTATGCAGCAGTATATTGGAATAAAAAAAAAAATAAAATGAAAATTCTGCCGCCAAGTAAAGTTGCCATAAAATGTCAACAATCGCATAGTGCGGATATATACGTATACGTATGTTGGCATAGTTCTAGAACTTTGACACAAGGCTGTTGCTGTTGCAGTTACTGCAGCTGAGCTGTGTCGTAGACGTGCTGCAATGTGCACAAATCCCCAAAGCTTATAGAGACTTGGTTGAGTTTAAAGTTACGTAGAAGTATGCGTTGCGTACTACATCTCGCATAAGGCAAACTTGCTGTGCAATAAGCGGATTTTCTGAGCAGTTTTTTTTTTTTTTTTTTTTGGTATTGTATTAGCCACGCATTGTCACCTCATTGTAAATATCATATATGCTAAAGACAGGACATCTAAGGCTAATTGCATCAGCAGTTGGCCTAGCAATTTTCTATGAAGCATAAGCGTAAGCAAGGTTAGGCAACCTTGTAAGAGCCTTTGGCTCCGTAGTTCAACGCAAGTTTGCTGCAAGTCTCGCACAAAGAGCAATAGTTGTCAACTTGCTGTTTACGCAATTATTGCTGCCTGCTGCAGGGAAACCTTGTTAGTAAATGAAAAATTAAATAGAAATAGAAATACCAAGAAATAAGTTTCAGCAACTTTGCACAAACTAAGGATCTGCGCGAGCAACAAGTTGTGACAGCCAACGGTGCTGTGGCAATGGCGTGTGACTTTTTTGTTCTATATACAATATACTTGCAGCATGGGCCTTGCTTTATGGTTCGCCAGGCAGCACAATGTGTGTATATGCGTTTTATTAAATACAATTGTATTTCATTTCTGCTTTTCTTTTCAATTTGTTACTGTTATTGTATTTTATTTCATGGAATTTATGCACAGTTCGTTGGAAAAATTAATTGTATAGCCTTAGCTTAAACAACATAATACACGACATTGCCGAGTAACTAAGCATTTAGTTTAGCATATCTATTGTTATAGACAGTCATATAATATGTTTTATATGGCCAACTAAAAGTTAAGTGCTCAAAGTCTGCAAAATATATGGTCAGTCTACATATGTTAAATTTTTAATGTCAAGCATAAAATGTATCTACTAAAACTGACAAGCATTGCCCAATTGCGTGCAACTGTTGCCTGGCTTTTGAGCTTAGTTAAAAAAAAATCAACACGCAACAACAACAAAAATAGCAAACAGGTCGTGCGCTTAAGCTACACCGTTTGTTTTGCTTGCTTATTCACCTCATATCACCTAACCTCACTTCACTTGCTGGGTCAGCGTAGTTGGCGCCGTCGACGCTATGCTGTAAACAAAAAGTAAAAAAAAAGACAAACACAAGAACTGTGTTTTTTTTTTTTTTGTTTTTGCAATTTTTCGTTTGATTTTTATAGCCAGTCTAGAAGTACGTAGTTTGTCTGACATGCGTTGCGTGGCTTGTTCGCGCCTACAAGTATGCAACGATTTGTGTGTGAGCACTCAGTAGTTTATTACAACGCATGTAACTATTACACTGACTCCCTGGATCCCAGGCTGGATGGCTGCCTGACTGGCTGGCTGTGATGGCGTGAAGGCGTTTGTGCTTGTGTTATTGTTTGTGCATAGTGTCGATTTACGGGCGCATTAGGGTTAAAGCTTTCTGTTTTCCCGCTGGTCATAAAATAACAGAACAAAAGCAACACACAACTGCGTAAACGCCCCTATATTAATAAATAACTAACACACAGGAAACAGGCGTCAGGAAAATTGCTTTAGGTGTTTTTTTTTTTGTTTTATTTATTTATTTTTTATTTTTTTTTTTTGTTTTGTTTATTTTTTGCTTAGCGTTTGATACTTTTGTTTTTCAACTTTGCTATGTGTGTGTGTTTTGGTTTTTATTAAACCCACAACGCGGCATAGTGCAGGCAGTGAGCCATGTCTGACATTGATTGATTTTTGGTGCATTAAAGTTTAAAACTGTTGGCCAATGGCTGCCAGTGTTGCTAATTTAATTTAATTTATGCGCCTTATAGATTGCTATTAATTTATATATTATTAAAACCAGCAACGAACAACAGAAACAGAGTACATGCATGTGCTGTATGTATGTGTCAGTGTGTGTAGCAACAAAATGTTACAAAAGCACAGCGAGATAAGCACACACATACTCACACACATACTCACACGCATACACACACTTGGCAAGGCATAAGGGCCAACTATGCTACACTTAAACTGTTGCTCAACTTGCTTTTCTGTTTGTGTACTGAAAGTTTGAACTTTGCACATAGACTCTTTGTAGGAGCTAAGTGATTGGGTAAGTTGCTTTGACAGGCAGCTCAAATTGCGCATTGCCTCAATGAAGTTGTAAGCATTTTGTGTAGATATTATAGAAAACTAAAATACACACACATACACACAGAGTCATAGGCATCAAAAATGCTCTGCATCAGGCAATTTTGCTGCTAACTAGCAAACTTGAGCAACGCAGTTTGTGTTTCTATAGACATACAGAGAAAGATAAAAAAAAAGAACGCTTCATTGCCAATCAGCAAGCTTGTGCGCTTCGCACAAACTCAAATTGCACAACGCATAAAACTAGCAACGAGTCGAGCTCATATACACGCAACACGCATACGCACTGTTGGCCTTGGGGGCAACTTATAGAAGCAATCTCACAAGCCGCTTTACGCATAAAAGCAAATGCAGCACAAAAAATAAATCAAAACAAAAAAAAAAAAAAAAGGCAATGCTGAGCTAATTGAAAAATAAATTGAAAATTTTCTTTTTTTTTTTTTCAAATTATTTACGCGCTTGCGAAAAATGTTGCGGCACCAAGGCACATGTGCAGCGTATGCGCGCTTATATGCAGCTTATTAAATAATTTTTCTCTTCGCTTTTATTTTTTATTTTTTTTTTTTTTTTGTTGAAATTAATTTTAGCCTTGATTGCGTATGAGGTGGAGTGTGGGCAACTACGCAAGTAGCTTAGGCCCACAGCAGCGCCAGAGCTAGGCTTATTAAATTTTATATTTCTATCGCGTGTTTATTGTGGCATGTGTGCCGTGTGCTGCGCTGCCAAATTTTAATTAAAATTAAACGCCAAGCCTTTGGCGCATTAATTGTAGTGAAATCAATCAAGGCTGTGCCATATTTTGCCTTATACTATGCAATTACAATAAAAAGAAAATAAAAAAAAAAAAATAAAAAAAACTGGGAAATACTGAAAATAAAAATACAACGAAATATAAAAGTAAATCCTTTATTTGATTTCTTTTTTATCCATTTTTACTTGCAGCTCTAGACGTACGTGCTCAAGTGTGTTTGCCTGTTGAAATCAAGCCAAGCTAAGCCAACTCAAAGCCCAACATAAAAATGGACGCATCTGCTGCTGCTGCCGCTGCCAAGCGTGTACAAATCGAGAAGGCACACAATTTCATGCGTCAATATCGTGATCCAGAATCACGTGAACTAAAAAAATTATCCGCAAATCAATTTATGGATGTTTGGGCGCATTACGACAAAGACGGTACGTAGCACAAAGGCTGCTTGCCGTACGCAGCGTAGGAGTATATTTGTGTGTGTGTCTGCTCTAATGTTTGTCTAACTATTTCAATCGTGTTCAGGTAATGGCTACATTGAGGGCACAGAGCTGGATGGCTTCTTGCGCGAATTCGTTGCAAGCGCCAATGTAACCGATATCAGTCCAGAGGTAAGTTTTGCATTTGCTCAAAGCTGAGTCAGCGACACCGAACAGGCATGGAAGACGCTGTCTGTCCCTTGCCCCATGCCGCTGCTGTTGCTGCAGCTTTTGTAAACGTGTATTTTCTTATTTAATTTAATAGGCTGTCACCGACACAATGCTGGAGGAATTGAAATCTTGTTTCATGGAGGCATACGATGATAATCAAGATGGCAAAATCGATATCAGAGAGGTAAAAAGAAAAAAAAAAGTAGAAAAACGAAGTGAAAGTGGAAAGTAGAATAAGAAAAGTGTTTGCTTAGTGCTGGCATCTTTTATGCAGTCGACTACAGCCTACTACAGCCACTACAGTAAAGCAAATTAACTTGTCAAACTCCAAATGTGCGCTTTGGGAGATAGCCAAGCAGCTGCAACAAATATCTCACAACAGCAACAACAACAACAACATCATGTAAACTTTATATAGACCCAAAAGTAAAAGTAAAAAACTGCAAACTGGCATTACTTTTCATTTTTGTTTGTTTGTGGTTGTTGTAGTTGTTGTTGGCACCACCATGCCAGCGCCATTAGGAATTTTCATTTTTATAAAAAGCCTTTTAGCTCGCACACCTACTGGCCAACATATCGTATACGTAATAAGTCCCAAAAGTAATTTCTCTTCGTTCGCAATCAAATTAGTAACATAGGGCAGCGAAGCATAAAGAAAAGCAACTGCCAGCATCGTCATCAGCAACCCTTGGCAAGCCTACACAGACTCAGACTCAGTTTCAGCCGCAGCCTTAGCATGCTTTCCAAATTGCTTTTTAAATGCTTTCGTTCTTACAAATGCTGCTTCGATACAATTTTGTTGTTATCTTTTTATTCCTTTTTTTTTTTTTTGGCTTGAGTTTACAAAACGCTAAAAAAGCATTTTCCTAATGTTTTTGCTGGTTGCTGTAAGCATGAAGGCGGCTATGATAAGTAGCAAATAATGCTTCGATCTGCCACTTGTGCGCGCAATGTGTAATTAATTACTTTCAGAACACGCTGCCTGTTGCACAGGACATGGCTGCCCCATAGACACGTCAACACTTCGCCAGAAAATGCTGCATAACTGACTATACAGGGTGCTGCCTGAATTTTAAGTAAAACATGTTATAGACAGTATCAGTATAAAATTCTTAGCAGCCGACAACTAAATGTGCGTCTTATCTTAGGCAGTTTGTGGCATATCCTTAAGCCGAACTATGTGATTACAAGTCACATGACATTTGCATGCATAATTTTAAACACTTAAACATGCCGACTTAAAGTAAATGCCACATAAAAAAAAAAAAAACATGAAGCGGTCCAGACGCTGGCAGTTTGTGAACAAAGCAGCAGAGAACACACTCAAACAATGCGAAGGCAAATAAGGACTTACAGCGAAAATACTCAACAGCGCACACTCGAAAAAACTTTTGTAAGCGCATTTTGTGTATAGGCGAAAATATATTTAAGCGCTTAGTTTTATGCTTATCCTTGATGCGGGCATAAAACAAAAGCAGCAGCAACTTGCCTGAGCACTTTCATGAGAAACTGTGCGCACAATTGCTTAGCGCATTGTTTGCCTGTTTGCCAGTTCTGTATGCGCGCCAGTGTGTCCTTTGCCGCTAAGTTTGTCGCACATTAGCAAAAAGTTTTTTGTGCTGGCATAGTTTCAGGCGTTGCACACTTGGGCGTGACACAGCATTTCACTTGCGCCATGTTGCCGGCTTTAATGCAATTTTATGGCAACTTTAAAGTGCAGCATGCAGGCAGATACATACACACACACTTACATAAAAAAGGACGCATAGATGCATTCATAGTGTTAATTAATTTGTGCCGACAAGGCATTAAGCAATTACCTGCCTTGTTTATTGTAAGCCCACAGCTTAAGGCTTTTAACAGGAATTATTACAGTGTTACCTATGCTCTGGAAGCGTCTGGCAAAAAAAAATGCACATAAAAATATGCTGACAATAAAAGAAAAAGAAAAAGAAAAAAGGAAAGAAGCAGGAAGCAGCAGCAAACTGCAGCACACAAAAACTTAGTTGAAAGCTTAGTGAAGAAAAATAGGAAAAACGGATGACAACTCTGGCAAGCGCCATAGCGCATTTAAGTGACAACAAGGATGCGTTGTCTGGCGCCTTAGTTTCTTTTTGTTTTGCATTGTATTGTGGTTTCTTTTTAGTTGCTTTATTTATTGTAGTTATTGTTGTTGGTTTTCCTTAGTTGCCATAACATTTTTTACTACACTGTTGTTGTTTGTATTTTTGCTAAAGTGACAACGGGAAATACTTTTTATGAGTTTGCTTTGCTTCGGGTTTTCCTACACTTACTTTGCTTGTCCCGCTGAACAGGCAGACAACACAAAAGTCAAACCCTGGGGACTGCTGATGAATGATGTAACGACTTTGCTACTCTGCTCACTGTC
Source organism: Stegana nigrithorax (assembly GCA_037044495.1). NCBI lineage: Eukaryota > Metazoa > Arthropoda > Insecta > Diptera > Drosophilidae > Stegana > Stegana nigrithorax. The sequence goes on along the minus strand of JBAMBQ010000657.1, from coordinate 114,790 downwards.
GTCGTCAACAAAAATTATGCAATATGTAGGGTATAGCAGTTGTGTACATTTTTTATTTTTTTTTTTTTTGGGTTGCTTTGGTAAAGCAAATCGTAAGGGCTTCTCTAACGTACACGTGCATGTCGTGTACATATTTTATCATAGTACAAAATTGCAGCATACTTTTGGGCGAGCTTTGTTGACTATTGTACATATTTTTTTTTAGCTGACTGGCAATGCCTTAATATATTTCTCTACAACAACAACAACATGCACACTTGCAATAACTTCATTGCTCGGTTTGCGTGCCTTGCCTATTAAATATTTCAGTATCTGTCCTTATGTAACATAGCTACAGTAGTGGCCAAGAATTTAGCACACTTTATGTGTTCAACAAAAAAAACAAGGCAAAAAGCAATTCATAGAAAAGAAATGTTATATGAATTCTACATAATAACGAAAATACGAAAAAATTGTTTAAAAGGCAATCTTGCCAAATAGCTTTATATGCTATATTTGGCAACGCTGCTGTATGCAAAAGCAATGCTTATCAAAAATACAAAAACAGACTTAGCTAATCCTTTAGTGCTTTACAAATCAATCAGATTTATTTTTAACTGCGCTACTGTGGCGCCTTTGTATAAGTCACTATAAAGCATATTCCATTTCTCTCTTTCCCTTACTCACTTGTTAATCTGTCAAGACCATTTCGTGCGAATCTCAGCGCTGCAGCGTAATTAAATTTTCGATGCAATTTTATTACTTATTTACGAGTGCTTAACTTTTGTCAAACATTGTTTGTCTGTCTTTTCGTTTCATTTATTTTCTATTTTACTCATTTCGTTTTGGGTTTTCGTTTGCAGCTCGCACAACTTTTGCCAATGGAGGAGAATTTCCTATTGCTCTTCCGCTTCGACAATCCTTTGGAATCAAGCGTTGAATTCATGAAGGTAAGCGCTCTACTAGTTTTTTTTTTTTCTTAAATGTCACATTACGTGCTTAATTTCACGTGTGCACTCGAACCTCGTTATGCACGTTTGCCTTCTTTGCTACACTACTTTCATGTTCTTTGCGTTTTTGCTGCTGTATAATGCTGTTAGATCTGGCGTGAATACGACAGTGACAACTCGGGCTACATCGAGGCGGATGAGCTGAAGAATTTCCTACGCGATTTACTCAAAGAGGCCAAAAAAATCAACGACGTGTCTGAGGATAAATTAATCGAGTATACCGACACAATGGTGCGTATGCGTAATGTTAATTTTATTAAAATTGATTTTCAGCCTCGTAAATTATGCGCAGCATACAAGACAAAGACTTCAGCACACACACATGCTGACACACGCTCATTAGGATTTGCTGCTGATAAAGTGCACATTTGCAATTCATTATGCAGGCAGCAACTGTGCATGGCTCATTTCCGACGGAATGCGCTGCCATATGCTATGCATGCACCGAGACGTGTCCGCCCCTATGCTGCTGTCTTGTCGCTGGTAGACGCGCACCAGAGCTACGCTCTGCCTTGTCCTTAGGTGGGAGAATGCCACATGTGCGCTGCTCTGCTCGGTTGCGCTTTGTGCAATTAATTTTTCCAGCACAATGCTGACTTATCTGCGGATTCTCTGGGGACGGGAGACGGGGGGTTAAGATCACTGCTGGCAATTTATACTTCAACTTTTGTTAATTAAAAACTTGTTTGCATGATTGCACGCGCTGACAGCCCATTTAAATTTGACTTCTAGTATGCGTCTGCTGCATGCATCTTCTGCCACGCTACACTGGCTTATCGCGGCGTTATGCTGTTTACTTTGCTTTTCTTTGCTTTTTGTTTGGCTCTCTGTATGCCTTCGGGGCATAATCATTATGCAAATAATGTTTAACTTATGTAGAAACTTTTGCCAAAGTTAATGCGTTATTGGCATAGCATGCGGCAGGCCAGCGTTAAAGAAAACTTTATGCCGCAATGCACTGTGGCGCAGATAATAAAAATGTGCCAAAATGTTGCTTTGACCCATGCCCGAAGTGCCTTATGATATTAGCCAAGACACAAGTGCACAAAAGCAAAGCAGCAAAAAAAAATAAAAAAATAATATACTGGTATGCGTATCAGCAAAATGTATGCCCGCAAAGCGCAATGACGCAAAACATTGTAAGGCAACGTGCACAGAGCAGACAGTAAGCAGCAGCAGCAGAAGTCAGCAGTCAGCCAACAGCAGCCAGCGGCAACAAAGACAGGATACGTCAGGATACGACAAGTTGCCAACATAGCCGCGAGTGTTTGCCAGCTTGTGTGCATTGTTTGCGAAACTTTGCTGCTGCACGAACAACTTGCGGCAACTCTGCTGCGTATCAAAGAGTTTCTGAGGCGACAGCCGCACTGGTACGTGCTGCGGCTGTAGCGTTCGCTCTGTTACGCGTATCCACTTTGCCAGCCATAATTTCATGACATTAATTAAACAGAAATTGAGTTTTAAATATTTCACCATGCATGCGACTGTGCGACACGCCGCTGTAAGCAGCAGTCGAGTGCAGCCGCCTACGCAGCAAAGCGTTAAGCCGCGGCTGTCGCTCGACAGCTTTGAGGCTTTTGTATCATTGCAAGGGAGCGGGACGGTGGTGAAAAGTTATCAAGCCGCCGTGTAAATAATGCGTTTTAATTTTATTTTCATTTTTTATCTGTAAATTTATTGTAAAGTAAAACTTTTTAAATATGTATACATTTATTTTGTATTGTGTGCAGCTGCAAGTATTCGATGCCAACAAGGACGGACGTTTGCAATTATCGGAAATGTCCAAGTAAGTTTGCTTAACATAGGAAATATTAAATTACAATTTTGTCGTTTATTCTGCAATTTATTGCGTTTGCATAATTGAACACTTTCCGTATTTTTTTTTTTTTTTTTGCTTTATTTATATATTATTTATTAACAGTTTCAATTGCTGTTTATATGATATTGTCTGCTGCCGTGTAAGCTTAGTTGAATAAAAACTACGCGGTTAAATTAAAAATTAGCACATAAAGTGACTTCAATACTTAAGCTGCTTTTAATCATGCCATGCAAGGCATAAGTTAATTGGCACACTTGGCGTATGCGCAATATGCGCAAACTTAATTTTTTATAATTTGCTTTCGTAGTTCTTTTACTAAATTTAGTTTTTTTTTATGTTTCAAATAATTTTGTAAAACAATTTTCGCTCATTGCAGATTGCTTCCTGTCAAGGAGAACTTCCTTTGCCGTCAAGTCTTCAAGGTAAGTAAGCGGCAGAAGTTTGTATACATTGTAGTTTATTAGGCGCATAAAAAAATAATATTGGTTTTAAAACAGTATAAAATTTAAAATAAAAATTAGCTAAGCATAGTTTGTTAAAACAATTAAATATATAATGAAAATAATAAACACATAGCAATTAGGTTAATAGAATTAGCAATAGTTTTTAGCTTAGACTTAATGCATTCGATTTGCATTTGAGCGTTTTTTTCAATTACATTTTCTTTCACCGTCTGTGTCGTATGCATACACTTAGCATATATATATTCAAATTTTTTATAATTACTAATGACTAAAAAATATCAAATCATTAAAAGCCATTCTTAACATTTTTCATCATTTATTTTGTACATATATTTACTTAAAGTATAAATGCGAGCGTAGGCAAGTGACTGCGTGCCTACTTTCCTTTCCTGTTTGTTGAAAAACTTTTGCCATAAATTTCAGTCAGCAAAGTCTTTAGTCTCAGTTTAATTGACTCTGCTAACTTTAAGTCCAATTCATTAACGCCTGCAGTTGCCTAATTGAGTTGGATCTTATTTCCGCACCTAAGCACTGCGCTGGCCTTTGACTTTGACTTATGTCGGCTGAGCACCGGCGCAGTAATTAACATTTCCAGGCCACGTGGCAAAGCGGGCGGCTATGTGCTGATTCATGCTCAATAAGGCCGCAGTAGAACGAACATTAATAAGATTTATTGAGCGCAGAAAATTATGAGGAGCATAGAGCGTGCTTTAGGCTTGGCTCAAGCCACACATGTCTTCCGCCGGATATGCGCACACAAAATGGCGCTCTAGACAGTCAGCAGTCGACATACATTGGGCCCGCACCTGCAGCTGCTGGCTTGCCAATCAAATCTGTTTTTAATATTAAGCGTAAAGTGTATTTAGAAAGCGTGTACGCGCGCATGAAGCCATCTGCACAATTGCGAAGTCATAAAATAAAATCGCTCAGGTGTATTGAAGGAAACGGAAATTGCAGTGCACAGCACAAATAACAAAATAAGCATAAGCCATGGCAGGGCAAGACAAGGCAAAGCAGGGCAGAGAGTACCACAGAACGCAATTTAATGTAAGTTGACACATTTAGCAGCAGCAGCATCAGCAGCAGCAGACTGTAAGTCATAAAAAACACAATCCAGAAGTACATTGTAAAAGTCAGCAAATGCAGACACCAAATCAATTTTCGCAGGCTCTTATGCTTGGCTTGTTTAGACTTTTTATTATTTTCTATTATTGTGTTTTCTTAGATTTTATTTATTTTATCTTATTTTATTTTCTTTGTATTTCATTTCCGTGCGGTTGGCTAATAAAAATACAGCAGCAGTCAGTTGCCTGCCATGTGTCCGTTTATTTCTTAGCTTAAGCAGCAGAGGGCAGCTTGGGCAGCATTGTCATTACGCATACGCCAAGTTGTGCGAAAACTTTTGACAATGCTGCTTACAAAACGTATTTGTAAACAGCTTAAATCAGTAAAAACTTTTTGAGCTTCCTGTGTGCAACACAAAAGAAACTAATTTGTACTACACAGGTGCAACAACAACAACAACGACGACGACAACAACAACTGGCAACTCATTGTAATCACGAAAAGTTAAAATTATGAAAGGAAATACACGACATCATGCCATAAACAAAAAGTGAACAACTGACAAAAATGCAATTTCAAATCTAGCTCTCACACAGTTGCGACTTAGCAAATAATGAGCAAGCAAAAGTTGTTAGCAAGTTGCCAGCAAGGGTTCGCACAGCATGTGCATTGCATAACCAAAAACCAAAAACTGTATGTTGCGTTAGTCCTGCACATGCCTGCAAGTTGTGGTACGTTTTATGCATTAATTTGAAATTTATATGAGCCAAAGCCGCAGTTGGGCTTCATTTAATTGCTCTTTAGTTTTATTATGAAAACCCATTAAGCTGCATAGTCACCCACTCAACATTTTTGAAACCATAAAGAAATGTTCCCACAAAAATAAAAAAAAAGGAAGAATGAAAAATGCCAAAAATGTTGTGCTTTGAAACGTCAGCAGCAATTTAACTTCAAAACAGCGCCACTACAGTCAACCCTACTTAAAGCCAAAGAATCCCGGGCTGTGTGCCCTGGGGCACTGTGTGCAGACAAACAAGTGAAAGCCAAAAAAGGAAAAAAAAGAAAAGGTGCTGCGGTGGCAAGAAAATGTAACAAATGAAAATCAGCAGTTGACAAATAATTCACCTGGCTTTGCTGCTGCTGCTCTGGCTGGGAGCTGGCCAGCACCTGGCCTGGGGCGTCCCATGGATATGTTGACTTGTGTGCTGCGACACATTAAAAGCCGCAAGGGAATGTTGTTATTATCAGGCTTTGTATGCTATGAAGCATAATTGTTTTTGATGAAATTTTTTTTTTTGATGTGCTTGAAAATTCCTGATTTGGGAATACAAAGCTTGGATTGTGCAGGGATTGTATATAAGCAGGCATGCAGAGTTAGGCAGTCAGGAAATCGGTTAGATATGTGTAAAGTTGTGATTTGGCTCAGTTTACTTGGCACAATGAAATTTAAATCAAATGCAAGAAAAAAAGAAAAAGAAAAACCCCAAGAACTGAAACTTAATTCAAATAAATACAAAAAGAAGAAATCAGCAAAACATTTGAGAAAACACGTAATTCGCCAGAGAGGCAGGCGGGCATTGCGGCAGGCAGCTTGGCAGCGGCACAGTGAGGCAAGGCGGAGGCAGTCCTCAGTACACATGAAATAACTTGAAAGTAACTTTGCAATAAGTTTAGCTGCAATATTTGTCGAGTTTTCTGGCGAGTACACGGACGAGTACGAATTCGAGTGTTTTCTCTGTGCATGTTCAGCAACATTTTTATGACAATTGTCAGAAAACAAAGTTTTGTTTTTGTTTTTTTGCTTTAGATTTATTTTATTTATGCGCATTTTGTCTACATACTTTTTTGATTTTTTTTGGATTTTTATTCTTTTTTTTTGTATATTTTTCTTGTTAAATTTTCTTTATATTTTTGCACATTTGATGGCAAAGTGCTTAAGTGCGGGTATTTGCGTCGAAGTAACTCCTTGAGTGTCCTGATGTACATGAACGAATTGTGTGAACTAGTTTTCTGTTTTCCATGGCTTGCTGTGGCATTTACCCATTTGCTGTTGCTTTGGTTGTTGTTGCTGTTGTTGTTGCTGCTGTTGTTATTATATGGTTGTATGTTGTTGTTGTTGTTGTTGTTGTTGTTATTTGCAGCCAAAGTACGTGTCTTTTCATATTTTCCATGCAATGTTTTTTCCGCTTTGCTTGTTTGACAAGCGCCCAAAGTGAATGTGTGTGCAGCTGGCAACGTGCTACATGGCGTATGAGCGATATTTGTAATGAGTGCTTTTTGCCGCACGTCTGCAATTGAAGACGACTTTTTTTTAGCAGCAATGCTTTTCTAAATTAACAAAAATCAAATTTTGCACGTGTAATATGTGAAACGAATGAATTTTTCATATTTACTATGTGCTGCTGCCAAAGTCGCGTGCGTGAGTGTTACAGCGTCAGCTGTCACAATTTGACCGTGCATAGTTGAGACTTTAAAGTTTGCTGTACTGCACAGCTGAGATTTTTGATTTGTTGTTCATTACTATAAGTTACTTTAATTATGGAATTTTGTGCTGAGATGACTTTAGACTGCAAGTTTACTTGCTGCAACAATATTAAACAGTTGTCCTGCTTTAGTCATCCCTATGACCTTTAAATGCGTCTTTTTTAATGCCAAAATAATTGAGTTGGCATTTGGAAGCACCTGCGCATTAAATTTGTACACAACAGAGCGCATAAAAAATGTTTATGCCAAAATAATCATAATGAAATCTGTCGAGGGTTGTCAGGCTCAGCTGTGTGCGGTTTATTGTCGGTGTGTTAAAATTTATTACACAGCATTAAACTGCGCTTAAATTAACAACTGCAAGTTATGTTTAAGCAATGGCAATGGGCACACGTTAAGACATACGCAGTAGCAAAAATAAAAGCAAACAGTGCAAGGCAAAGCCTTGCCGCAGGACCATGTAGACAACAGTGCTCATGTGCGCAGGCATTACTTGTGCAAACGAAATCCCTGCACTGTCACTTGTTGTACATGAGAGTGTAGATTAAAAATTGCACAATGTTATCATTTCATGTGCAGATCATGCAAGAACCTGCCACTGCATGCATATCATATATGTATAAGTATGCATGTGTGTGTGTGTGTGTGTGTGTACAAGTAACATGTGTCGAACATTTGACGCGGCAATGTTGGCAATATAAAATGGCAAGTGAAATGTCACACAAGCAGCCAAGGCAGGCAGGCGAGAGAGCATGACATGCAGTGTAAATGCAGCCACACAATGACAAGAACAACAGCAACAACAACAACAACAACAAGAAAAGCAATAATACAAATCGTACATGAAACTGAAAATAAGAAATACCGTTACATGCGTATTGTTTGCTATGTATGTGTAGTCAAGTGTAGCATAGATAAGCACTTGCACACGCTATGGATATCGTCGACGTCCTTATCGTCCTGACAAGCGAAACTGCCGCATGTCAGTGCTTTGCGCATTGCATGCCTGCAGGTAGACAGCAAATGAAAATCAAAGTGCATTGAAGCGTTGACAACGTAATGCGTACATCATTACATGACAGCAACACGCAACATATGCGCCAGAGGCGTGGCAGTTTGCTGTGTGCTTTGCCAAGCCTGACAGTGTACACTCACAGCAGCAGACAGTGGCTGTATATGAAAACGCCAATAAAACGCGCAAAAAACGCCTGCGTGACGCAAAGCAAACGAGAGTCAATTTGCGTTTTCACTATTAAATTTAATTAATTTAAAAAATTAAATTAAATTAAAATTACGCATACGCCATGTGTAATGTGCCGTGCGCATTTGGTCAAATAAAACACTTCGTTTGGTTTATTGTTGTTGTTGTTTTTTCCTTATGTTTTTTTTTTTTTACTGTTTTGCTGGTAATAAATTCGCTGTCGCTTGTGCCTTGTAATAAGACGCAGTAGCATGTGCTGCCATATGTTAAATGCACAAACCTGAAAATGCAGGCCAGCTGTGCAGCTGACATGGCTGCTGCTGCTAGGCAATTTTACACGCTTTATGTGCCATTTTTATATAAATGCCAGTGCTTCCTTTCCTATATTTTTTTTTTTTTTTGGCCACGCGCCAAGGCATGTGTTCACACATGTTTCGCATAGCAACAACAACCACAAAGCACAAAATAAGTTGTAATAAAATAAATTTAAATAAAAATTTTAAATTTTGTATAAAAAGAAAGCCAAGAAAAGTCAGCCACAGTCATTAAGTGTTGCTTTATGACATTGCGCCTTGTGTTGCTCGCTCCACTTAGGGCATTTTAAATACTTTAGACTTTAATTAGTTAATGAAAATGTTGTAAATCGCCTGCCCCGACTCAATTTATTTCTTAATCTGCATGTCACAGACTTTACAAACTATGGTCACTCAGGCCAGTTGAAATTTGTTTGCTGTCTGGTGTGTTATTGTGGCTTTTTGGCTCTTGTGCTGCTGCTGCTACGGTGGCTGCTGTTGTCATACATAAATAACATGAACTTTGCGCCTGTTAATAAAATGGTGTTAATGTTGCTCATTAATTGACTGCTGCATGACTTCGGGGTGACTATATGAATGTGGCAATTATATCTGCCAAACGTATTTTCGAATTTCCTTTTTCGTTAATTAAGCGAACTGACCAACTTGCCAACAAGCATTAAGCAATTTATTAATAAATCTTGAGATTAATAGCCACATAAAATAGTTTTCTTTTTATTAAAGTTGTTTTTGTACTTTTGTATTATAAATCTATGTCTCGAGCTAGCAACAGCAATGCTTACTTGTGTGTGTAAAAGTAAGACTTAAAGAAAAGCTAAAACACACAGTAACTCTTATTTAAAAAAAAAAAAACATATGTAAAGTCTATTTAAAATTAATTGAATGCTTTAAGAGTGCGTATGCGTAATGTTTTCGCTATGCCTTTGCATTCACAGCAGCCATACACTGACTGCAATAAAAGCGCAAATATTTGTGGCTATAACATTAAAATTTGCAAAAACAGCAAAAGCTATGACCAAAAGCGATTAGCACTTAAGTACAGTGCAGCATTTAGTAACATATGGCAGACAGTTGTAAAACCAAAATGCAAATGTCTTGCGTGCGACATAAAGAACACACACACAGTGGCCTTTTTATATCGACGCAATTTGTTTGCCATTACGCGCACCGGCAATTATCGTAAATTGTTGCTGAAATAATCATGTGAAAAATAGTGAAAATAATGTAAAATGTTTTATATTTTAAACACTTAAACTGCGGTAAATGATTAAAAAATTCATACAAATTGCAAGCAGCTAAACGATAAGCACATTGCTCGCATAAGCCAAGACGAGTCAGTTTTAGATGGGCAGTGCCATGCCAAGCCAGGCAAGTAAGACGCGTGCATGTTCAGGTGCATGGAAATCCTGGGCTTTTGGCTTAGTGCCAAAGACGCACTTCAAATGCACTTAAGCAGCGGCAGGCAGGCCAAAAATTGGCGTTGAAATTTTTTGTGTATTTGCTGCAGTTGGCTTAATGGCCGCAACTGTGCTGCCTGCAATTGCATTTGCGGCTTAATGCGGATATCCGTTTGGTGTGTTTGTCGTAAAACTTCCAACATGACAGCTACGTAATAGCTTAGCTTATTATTGTATAATAAAGCAACAAAAAAAAATTGCAACAACAAACGTAACAACAACAACAGCAACAGCAGCAGCAGCAATTTCGATATTGCAAACGTGGCCGTACGGTTTGCGTTTGCCGCTGCTTTGGGGATTTTTTTTAAAGATATTTTGCCGCATCACGTATACGCAGCGTATGTCAAGAAAATTTTATATGCAACTGTTGCAACACTTTGGACACATTTTATGTGAACCTGCTGCATATTTTAGTTCACTACAATTTTTTTTTTTTTTTTTCTAAGCTAAATTTGCTCGGCTTGCAGGCAGGCCACAGAAGTGCAACATTGCATAAAATGGCTTATGAACGTTTAGCACAAAAAAAGACAACTTGTGTAAATTTTTTTGCTGAAGTGACGCTGGCATTTTTTTTCGTTAAATATTTACACAATTTCAAGTCTTGCGGCAGGCCAACAGTTATTAGCAACGAAATGCAGCACAAAAGGACTTAAAAGAACGTCTTGCCTAGCTTTGCTGTGGCGTTGCATGCCTTTGGCAACATTTTACATTTTGGCTTAGCCACGTCCGTGCTTAAGCAAATATATGAAGCCATTTTGTGTGGCACACCCTACACCACACGTACGGGCACTCACGTAACTAAGACGCTGTGCCTGTGTGTGTGTGTGTGTGTGGGATTGCTGGTTTACCTTGACTTCCGTTAGCAAACTTTGCTCTGTTGTCGGTGACGTTGTCGGGCGCACTTCCGCTGCTCGCTTACCTGCCAGCAGAGTGCAACATAGTCAGCCAGCCATTTGCTGTGCTTCGACGCCTGCATCGCCAGCCGCCTCTTTTGCGTCATACCCCATGCCAAAACAGCAACAACAAAAAAATGACAACTGTCGCGGTTTTGTGTCTTTGCTTTGTGTCTGTGGCTGTTGCTATTATTTTGTTCACATTTACGTTTTACGCCGGCGCTTGGCGCGCTAGGCAGTTATTTCACAGCGCGAGTACGTGTCTTTTTTTTTTTTTTTTCTTTTTGGGCACTTCAGCTGATATTTCGATTTATGTTTTTCTGCCGTTTGCATATCTTTGCCTTTATTTTTGTTTGTTTTTTATGTTTTTTTGGTTTATTTTTGTGTTTTGTTGACTTTAAAATTGTGTCAAATGAGTTTGGGTGACATTTTGATTTTGCTTAACTTGGCTTAGTTTCCATTTTTTTTTTTTTTTTGTATTTTTTTTCGAGCTAATCAGTGCCGCACATAAAGTACGTGCAAATGCGATTTGTTTGCAAAGTTATTGTACTTAATGTACTGCCAGATATGCAAATGCGCAATCAGATATGAAATCGATGCGGCATTAAGTAACTAACGAAGACTATATATAATTTACTTCATGTAACCATACATGCATATACATTGAATTAAGTACGCACTTGCTTAAAGCCTAGCCGCAAAATAAATTACAAGCGTTATTAAAAAAAAAAAAAACAAAAAAAAACACAAAATGTTATTAAGTAAATTGGTTTTAAAAATTCACTAACAATATGATAAAATTCGAATTCTAATTGTTTTATTTGCATAATTTTTAGCTTAAATACTATATACGTATACTTAATATTTATGAAATGCATTACTTATACGCTTAACTTTGACGCCTTACACTAGCTTTATTTATTTAATTAACTACTAATATATAAAACAATGCAAGAACTAATGATTTTCCTTTTAGCAACAATATATAAATATAAAAACAAAAACAATTTCTTTCTTTTTCCCTACCCTGCTCTATAAATACTAACAATATACGATTATATGATATGACACACTACTTTCAACTTTTTATGCAAACTGCCTTAACGAAAAAATTTAAAAAATGTATAACAAAAATATACAAAAAACGAAAAATTATAATAAAAAATTAAATCAAAATAAAAAAATAAAAAATACTGCACGTGTATATTTTGACTGCAAAATACTTTTTATTTAAACTTAAATAAACAACAACAATGTGAAACTGAAATGATAATAAATCACAAAACTGCATAAATTAAATAAATATGCTTCAAATTAACAATGCAAACAAAAATTGCAATTAAACAACATTTTTCAATGAACAATGAAAACAAATAAATCAAAATACAATTGTAACATACACAATACCGCAACATAAATGACAATCAAAACAAAAACAAAATCGAAAACCGAAAAACAAAACTTAAACTGTATAAATGAACAACTCAATTAAATGAATAATAATTACTAAAGGAGGGCATTGATGTAAGTATTGCAGCTGTATATAAAAAAAAAAAAAAAAACAAAAACTAAAAAGCAACAACCAAAAATCAAAAAGAAAAAACAAATTACACAAAAAATATAAAACCAAAATCTGGCCATATAAAATGACTTTATATTTGTCTGTTCGTTGGTTTGGTTGTTTGATATTCATTATTTCTTTTACAATTTGTTTTGTATTTGCGCATATATTTTATTTTTTGAGTCACTGTGCGTGAGTGGAATTTTTTTTTACTATAAATTGTATTAAAATATTGTACCTGACATTTTAAAAGAAAAAAATATTAAAATTTACTTGTTTGATATTCTTTCATGTCATAAAATATTTTTTTATTATATTCAGACAATTATTGTGTTTCGTTTTTATTTAACTTGTATATTATGTACAGTGTAAGTTCCTGTTAAATATTTTGCTTCAAATTTAACACAGAAAATGCACCAAAAATGTATGTTTTTTAACCTTTATAGAGTTCTTACCTCATCCTGTGCATGTTTGCTTTGAATTTTGCCTTCTCTGTGCTCGTTTAGTCTAGAACTGTAAGGTATTGTAGTGACCTGCATGTCGTGCATTGTTAATGCATTTGACAGAGAAATTGATTGAAATTATATATATAGAAATATAAACTAAATAAATACAAAAACATATTAAATAACAGACAAATACAAGAAAAAAAAAAAAACAAATTTACTTGCATATATTGAACTTTATATTTGCGGGTTAAACTTGATGATAGTAAAAACAAAAAATATTACAGAAAAAAATCGTATATTTACTATTTAACAGATTTAAGCGGGAAAGTTGAAAAATCAATATAAAAAAATATATATATATATATATATATTTCTTTTAATATTACTCTTTATATACATGTGTAAACAGCGAAATCTCCAAAAAGAAACAATCCACATAACTGGACAGCTCGCATAACCAAACAATTTTCTCAAGCTATTTTTTTATATACAAAATGCATTCCCATAACATGACAGCTCCCATAGCTGGACAATAACCCAAGCACAGCTGGGAGTTTAAGCAGTGACTACTGGACTCTTCTGCTTGATTTTATAGAGCAGAGAATTCCCTATGGCCCCAAAAGACCGTTAGCTTACTCAAATAGATTATACACTACTACACATAACATAAGCAAAAAAGAAAGTTCTTTTCATATGCATTTTTTTCATTTGTCTAACATTTGTTTAATGAGGCATGCGAGAATATTTTGTTATTACTGCCACAAACCATAAACAAATGCAGTCAGCCATAACATAAATGATTTACTCTGCTTGCGTGTTATGAAAGCTATAAATGTTAGAGGACTTCTCCGTTAGAAGAATTGCCCATGGCATACACTTTTTAATGCCAAATTAGAAAGATACTCATGCATATATAGAGAAAGAAAAATTAAATTATAAGTCAACAATTTGTTATGGCAAAAGTGTGCACTTCAACTCAGCCCCTTGGCAAATGTTGAGCTCAGGCATTGTAAATGAAACGCTTTATCAGGTGCCACAAAAAGGACTTCCTGCCTTGCTACGCTTTAGTCTTTGCAGCATTTAGCTATGGCAGTGGTCATGGCCTGATAAAGGTCTGTACGTGTGGCACTTGGGCATTAGGTAAGCACACTCACACACAAATACATGCACACAGTTGGAAACTCGGGCCTTAAGTGCTTTAGCTCAAATGCAATTAATGTCTGCCTAAATGTGCGGACTGCTTGTCTAACGTGAAGCTAAGCCGAGCCGCACATACTCACACTACTCAACTCGATTCAACTCAACTCAACTCAACCCTAAGCAGGTTACTGCTGCATAATTTAGCAATTGGCAAGCCAAACACATAAGCTGTGAGCACGCATAGCATATAGCGCCGGAGCGGGAGGAGCGAGATCTATGTGTGTCCGATGAAATATGTAAGCGCAACTATTAGAAGGATATATGCTGCGGCTAGTGCGGCCAATGTGGCAAGTGTTGACGTTTGCGAGCGGCTTAGGCGACGTGCTGATGGCTGTTTGAAGTAATTAGATATGAATATTTTAACATGCTGCAGTGTGCTGCAGATTAAGCATACGCCGTGTGGCCTAAATGCTGCGCAAAACGCAATGGCAAGGGTGTACAACTTGTTACGCGCTTTTGCTCTAAGTTCGAGAGTTATGCATAAAATTTAATGGTCATATAGCGCATTTGATAGGAACACATAAACAAGTTGAAACGTCTATTGCCAGAAATTTATGGCTGGCAGGCATATAAAGCTAAACATATGCTTTGTGCTAAGGATATGCTTTAATACAGCAGCGCATACGACTTTAGGAAATATTACACAAACAAACAAATCTAAAGCGCCGGCATATGTTTAATTAATGTAATGCAGCAGCTAAGCTACGCAAAAAATTAAAAGCAAAAAAACAATAAATTGTCTTAGCTAAGATTTAAGGCAGCGTAAAGCAACTAAAAAGCAAACTTTGCAATGCTTAAAAAGTAATTTTTCAAAGCGCTTATGCGGCAACACTTCACACATAATGGAATTTTAAGCCGGCATATAAATCTGTGCGCGAATAAAACAACAACAACAACAAAACACAAAGTAAACAAAAATGAAAACAAAGCGCAAGAAATGATAAGCAGATCGCGCATGAATTGTTAAGATAAACGCCACGTTGAAAGCAAGCAAAGGCCAGCTCACACACAGACACACACACACACACATATGTGCAGACAACACAGCTTAAATATAAAATAAATTAATTTTTGCAAGCGCAGCATGAAGTCGGCAGCAGTTTTTTTTTTCGTTTTTTTGGCTAAAACAAATGTGCTAAGCGATAAACTTGTGCCAGCGTGCGAAAAACAAATGAAGCAGCGAACGTTTGCCAATAGACAAGAAACTTCTTGCAGTTTGCTGCCTCTGCCTTGGCTTACATAAGCGCAGCAGCCATAAAGTGCAAATGTGCAGTTTCTGTTATTTTCGTTTATTTTTGGTTGCCTTTGGTGGGTGTACGAAATTTAGCAAGTAGGTGGCCAACGTACTGACAAACAGCAAACAAATAGTTATAATTTATTTCTTCATGCAGCACAGGTATGCGGCGCACTTTGGCGCCAGCGCAGGACTACACTGCAATAAATCAGCCAGTGGCGGGCAAACGCATACATTGCTGCGCATATAAATAATGTGTGATGTGGAGTGTTGTGCAATACACATACACATATGCACACGCAGTTAGCGAGCAAAGTAGCGCCCAGCCTGTAAGCGTTAAGTTGGCCAATAGCACGTACAGCACACATACTTGCATGCATACGCATATGCTAGCAACTGGCGGCTAAGAGCCACAAATGCGGAAAATATGCGCAGGCTATAATGGTTAATGCATGTGCGTGTGTATGTGTGTGTATTTTATATACGTATATATTGGCAGCGCCAGGCTGGCTGGCATACATTTTAATTAAATTGTCTTTTATGCCTACGTGCCCAAGTAAAGCATAAGCAAATATGGTCACAAAATAAAAAGCCGAAAAGAGCAACAGCAAAAGCAAAAAAGATACTTAATTAATGACTAATTATGTCATTAATTATAACCTTTATTACTTAATAATGCGCGCAAGTGCCTGACTGAACTTTTTGCCACAACTGTAACGCATGCGTGTCCTTGGGGTCCAAAGAGCAGCGCCCTTTTCATTTCATTAATTTTTTTGCGCTTTTCTCTTCTGTTTTTTTTTTTCTTTTGTGGTCTGCATTTTTTTTTTTTTTGTGTTTATGTGTGCTTATATAGCCAATATGAGATTACAATATTTGTATGTATATATGTCTGTCACAGAGCACAAATTGTCTGTAATGTTTAGCGAAGGTGTGACACGTGGCGAATTTCATATTTTGTGCCAATACACAAAAATAATTCGAGTGCTCAATGCAAATAGCATAAATGTTGGTTTTTTTTTTTTTTTGCTTTTATTTGTTTGTTGTCTACATTTATTTGTCGTTTGGCTTGTGCGGGTATTTATTTCATTTGCATAGGCTTATGCCAGGCACATGCTATGGCATAGAAATTTGTGCCTAACAGCGTGCACACATATGAGCTGCGCAGCTACGTTACATATTTTTACGGCACTTTAAACATGAATATTATTGCAGCTAAAGCAGCAAAAGTATGCTACATAATGTAAACACAATTTAGTGTATTCGTGCAATGCATAAACTTCATGGGGTAGACATGGCATTTGTTTCCCATTGTGATATTGTCAACATATGTATGTAGACAGCTGTGGGCCAACTTAAGATTATCTTTAATATACAGATAAATTACTATTAACTTGCAGGCTTTGTGCACTCAATGCAGGCTTAGGTGTGTACTAAGTTTACATATTAAAAATTGATTTTTGCAGCTGCAGTTCTTTGTTAGCCCTAATGTTGCTTAAAAGACTCTTTAGGTATTACTTAAAAAGCGCCAAGTTTTTGTATGTCATACATATGTTGCTTCAGCACAAAAAGCAGAAATAGAAACCTCAAAATTTAAGTTTTGCTTTTGACTTTATTTTTATTGACTTTAAAAAAGGCTGCCAATATACTCTAAATTATGGCAAAAAAAAAGGATGCGCAGCCACAATTTGGCAATTAAATATTTTTATCCTCAGCCTTGACCATTAGTCTTCATGTGGTTTTGCACCTTTGCTCGACCCAAGTCTAAGCAGCTGACGCTTTTAGCTGCAAGCAATTTGACTTAATGTTTAGGTACTAAGAGTAAACTATAAACCTGTCAATTGTGTATCTGTAAAAGGTTTGTGTATTTTATTTTCTTAAAATGGTTTTTCCCGCAAATATCTGTTGTGAAATCCACTAATTAGTTGTATGTATATATATACTCGTATATATAGTAATGTGAACAAAAAAAAAACAAAAAGGAAAACAAATGTATTACACAAATAACAGTAAAAATATAAACCAAGTACTCATACCCGTACGTATACGTTGCCTTATATTAATAAAAATAATAATAAATAATTATATTCTCCAACTAAAAAAGCATAATTTTTTTAAATATTTTCTTTCTTATTTTTTTATTGCCAACTTTTAGGGTGCAACCAAGTTGACTAAGGAAGACATTGAGAAAGTTTTCTCACTTTACGATCGCGTAAGTTTTCTTTTCACCATTTTGCGTTTTGCATTTGTCCTTTTTACTTTTGCTTAATTTCCATGAACTTTTCTGCCACAGAGTTTGTTATGCAAACTTTTATTTAAATTTCATTTTACTTATTTACCAACGCAGGATAACAGCGGCTCAATTGAAAACGAGGAGTTGAAAGGCTTTCTCAAGGACCTCTTGGAACTTGTAAAGAAGGTAAGCGTGTTGCTTGCGTAAATGTGTGTGTGTGTGTGTGTGTGTGCATGTGGCAAAAGTTGTTAACATTAAAAATAAAAACCATATTCTTTTTAATGTTTAAGGACGACTATGATGCTGAGGATCTGCGCGCCTTCGAGGAAACAATTTTACGCGGCGTTGGCTATGACAAGCAGGGAAAAATCTCACGCAAAGAGTTGACCATGATACTCTTGACTTTGGCCAAAATGTCGCCAGATGAGGAACAGTAAATTTACAATTTAAATTTAATAAAAATAAAAAACATTAAATAAATTAACATTTTATTGCTTAATAAACAATTATACAAAAACAAAAACAACAAAACATGGTATATTTTTGTTAAAATGCATCTGCAGCAAAAATTACAATGAAAAATTGGCAAGAAAAAAAAATACTTTAAAATATTTATGTGACAAAGTGTTGGAAAGTTATACCCTTACAACAAGAACAAAAAAGAAAAATTAAAAACCTACACACAAAATAACAACAAAAATAAGTGTATATTGGTGTTAAATAATTCAATTCACATATAATTCGCTATAAGTGTAAAGAGCAGATACTTAGATATATACTTACCATATATACATATATGAAGTAATGTTTAAAACTAATTACCAAAAAAAATAAGTATTTATGCATGTTAAGCTTTTTAAAGTCTATTAAAAAAATAATACAAACAAACTGAAACTCTCTCTCTTACGCTACACAAATGAAACTTTAAACAATTAAAAAAAAAAAACCAAACAAAAACCAGAGAAAACTATGCTCAAATTATGAACTTAAAAAACTAAATGAAATTTTTTAAATTAAAACAAAAGTAAAAAAAAAAAATTGGGAAGCTACAATGTTAAGCGCAAAAACTAAACCAGCCATATATGAAAAATGTACATCGATTTTATTATATGCAAAATTTTAGGTTATTTTTTGGTGTATGCACTTATATTTATATAGATATTTATATACGTATATGTTTACATACACAATAAATAAATTTTTAATATAATTTTTTTTTTGTATGATTATGCAATTAGCTTAAAATGATTGCATTATCAGTTAATTAGCTAATTTATGCAACATTTGGAAATCCTTTTTTTATGCATACTTAAAAAATTCATTATTTATTAATATGCTCGTCGTATACATACATCCATACATACAAAACAATTATTTGTGTAAGCAAATGCGTAATGAAAAGTATTAAATGTTTAAATAGAAATTTTAGAAAGTAAGTTTTAATTAAAGCAAAACCAATTGTATTAATGTTACATTAAAGAAAACCAAAATCCCACAAATATACAAAACAAAAAAACATTGCATACTTGCAGGCGTTTGCCTGCATTTTACAAACAATTACTTTTGTCAGTGCAGTGTGCAGCGCAGTCACGGAAAAAAAGCGCAATTGCTGCAAGTCTCTGCGCGTGCATTTTGCCTGCTACGCATGCATCAACGCATCAGCAGCTGATATGCATATGCATGCGTAAAGGCAGCTGCATATGTTGCCTCTACATTGTTTTACTGAGCAGAGAGCGGCCATTTCGATTTGACAACAACATTCAAGACATTAACAATACCAACAAGAACAAAAAAAAACTACCAATGAGAGAAAGCTACCTTTTCAAATGAATTTAATAAATGTGCAGTAAAAAAAATTTACAAATAAAAAAAATTGAAAAAATCAAAAAAAAAAATTATGTGTTGCTATGTGTAAGCCAAAAAATAACAATGAGAAAATTAAATAAAATATAATTAATGCAAATTTTTGTCCAAGTAAAACAATTTAAATGTAATATTCTACTATGAGAATTCTTTATGGTGCTATCAAAAAATTATTTCAAATTTTCAATATTATAAAATTTATTTTTTTAAATTGTTTCTCTAATTGATTTAATTTTCTAAGGCAAATTTCACTAAACAGTAGCAAAATTCATATCAAGCCACTCTTTTGATAACTAACTGCTAAAAAAGTTGAACTAAAACCCTTTTTCAATTAATTTTGCACAGAACTAAACTAAAATTGCTAAACTTAGCTTTAATAATGAATGAAAGAAACTTGAACTTAACTACACTACAATTTAATATTTAAAATAAATACCAATTAAAAAAACCAAGCAGAAAAAAGAAGAAAATTATTATAATTGAAAGCAGAGAACAAAACCAAAGCAGAGCAAGAAAAAAAAAAAATCAACTACATACCAAACTTAAATGAACAAAATGCCAAGAATTTTTGAAACAATTGCAAGCTAAAAAAAAATAAAAAATAAATAAAAGGAAATTGAAAGGAAAATTTGCAAAATGGCAAAGAGAAACGATAAGAGCGGCAAAGCGTAAAATTCGTAGCCATGCTGCAAAGAAATGTAGACGAGTCATTTGTGCATCAAGTTTTAATAATAAAACGTAGATTCTTATAAATAATAATAACAACAATAATAAAAATTACAACTTAAAGCATGTTTGTTTTTGTACTAACTACTTAAAAATTTTATTTAATTAGGGGGAAGTTAAGGCAATTACTGCTGCGCTCTCTCTCTCTTTCTCTCTCTCTCTCTCTCTCGTGCCGCTTGCCACAATTTGTTGCACATGACATGCTGCATGAGCAACTTATGCAGCTGTTCCATGCTTGTGCGTAGCTCAAAGAATGCCTTAAAAAACTGCGCCAGCGCGCGCTCAATGCCAGCAATGTCCTCTGGTTGCTGCTGCTGCTGCACCAAAGGCATTTGCATAAAACTGTTGAGTCCGTCGCTTAATTGACGCAAGCAAGCTTTGATCTTCAGGCAATGACTGCAAGGCAGATTTGTGTGCGTTGTGTAGTGTAGTTTGGCATTAAGTGGGCATTTACTTACCATAGCGGCAAAGCGGTTTCATGCTGCAGCAGACATGTGCGCAAATGCCAAGTGACAAATCGTCGCGGCTTGTATCCAGCTACAGGCTTAAATTGCTCCTCACAGTCTTCTGCCAAGTCAGACGCCTCGGTCCTTAACAATTCGGGCATTAGCATTTTGACAAGCTGCCAACCGTTCGCTTCTTTTGTCAGCCACTTGCTGAACGACCAGCAGCTGTGGACATATGCAGCTAAGTTCGTTAGAGCTGCATCGTCAGGCAAAGTCAAGAGAGGTTGCGATATTGAGTCCGCAGTGTCAATATCATATTCCACCTCCGTAAAATCTGAGTCGCTTTGTTGCCAGTTACTCAAATTAGCAGCAGCCTGCAGCGCAACGGAGCTGCTGCTCATGCCTGCTGGCTCAGTCATTAACGAGGATCTGCTTAATATGTCGGAGCTCTCACTGGCAACGTTTGGCATTTCACTCAATTGGCTTCGCTCTTCGCTGTCTTCATTGGATGCCTTTGTGTCATTTGCTGTTAGCTGTTCGTTGCTGGCTACTTTCAGACTTGTCACAGAGTTAACCTTTATTACTCGAGTCGTTGTTGTGGGTTGGAGTACCGGGCAGCTTGAATGCAAGGCAGCAACTGACGTGCATGACTGTCTGTCACTCATAGTGCAGAAGCCCATATGGCGATTAATCATGTGTCGCCTTGTCGCATCATCATAACTTAGTATAGTTTCGCTATAAATGGTTGCACAAGTTCTGAAAATGTTTGCTAAAATGTGTGTAGTATATACGCACCCTTTGGCAATGTTAACTTTTAATTTTGTAATACGCCGAAATGTAGACATGGTATTTGGGAATTATAGAAAAAAATATATACTCAAGTTCAAAACTAATTTGCCTTACACATTAATTTTTTGTTCTGTTGACATAAAAATTTATAGGATATATCAGCTTGTTTGATAATTGTTTAAATTTTTGTTACATACAGGGTGACTTGCAATATCAGTTGCAGTACCTTCATATATATACATATATGAACCCTGCATGCCTTTAGTTGCTTACTTGGCAGTAATAAAACTGAACCACATACATATATGAAAGCTTGATTAAAAAATATTGCCAATAAATGAAAATGAAATATAGGTTAACAGTAAATTTTATTTAATACGCCATAGAGACAATTTGTACATTCTATAGAAGCGTTACATATTACGCATAGCCTGCAGCGCGGCACGCATATCCAGGTACATCTGATAATGCAGGCGATCCAGCAGACTCGGATGCGTATGATTCCACATTGAATAGCAACGGTCATAGACCGGAAAGCTCATATTATCAGCGTAGATCTTCAGCAGTGCACCGCGCAGCTGTATCGAATAGCCCATCCGATGTGCATAACGATCCGCCTGATACTCGTAACGTCGCAAATTGCAGAGCATCAGGCAATTGGCTAAAGTCAAATACGGTATCAGTGCAAAACGGAAACAAATAATGCAACCCACAATGATCGGCGTGAGGCCCCGCTCGAAGCCCACAGCCTCGTACAAAACTTTCCAATGAAAGAAAAAACCAAATAGTATCATTGTCAGCAGGAAATGCAATTTCACAATGATCATGGACTTGTAGAAGTGACCGTACTTCCAGTGTCCCAATTCGTGCGCCAGCACACCGGCGAGCTGTGCATTTGTCAGGCCACGGCCAACCTCATAGGGCTGCAGCTCGTTTGGATTCGGATTGCCTTTATTTAGGAGCAACGTGTCGAAGATGACGACGCGCTTCAGGCAACAACTGCCATAAAAGTACGCATTGCTGTACTGTATCTGTGACTTGGTGCGCACGATGTAGATGCGATGCATGGGAAAGCCCGCGAGATCGGCGACTTTCTTCAGTTCATTGTAGAGTGGACCTTCGGGTATATGTTCCTGTTTGCCAATCGTCGGTAGTACGCAGAGTGGCACAACGAGCAACATGGTCAGTGTGAGCAGCACCGATATGAGCCAAAAGTAAAGGAAGAAGAAATAGCCGGTGAGTTGCACTGCAACGACAATTAGCATTGTCAGTGGGGCCAATACCAACTGTGCGAGCACCAGACCGCACGTTATCAAACAGAGAAACCAGACACATGACAGCTGTCGGCGGGCACCGTAACGTAGTTCCAATATGCAGCGATCGTAGGCAATGATCGGCAGTATGCGTAGTACGAAGTAGATCGAGAGCAGTAAGACGAAAATCACACTAATCCAGATTTCTTTATCCGTCAGACTTGAGAGTATTTTTGCAGCCAGCTCCCAAAGGAAGGGATAAAAACCGAAAAACAGTTCAATAACGCTCACAATCATATTGATAAAATGTTTCCACAATTCCAGCTGCGCTTTATGCAGCTCATAGATGCGTGCACGCTGATAGGTCTCCATAGGTATAACATTTCGTAATTCCTCGGGCACAAATATGGCATTCTGACAAACGATTATCTACGGAAATGCCATTGCATTATAATATTTCATGCATAAATAAACAAAGTAATTTTATTTTCGTTGGGTTTTTACCTGCCGTTGCGTTAATATGATGTCCCAGAGATTATCTATTATCACTACTGCAATGAGTATATAAAGTATGATTTTCGGGTCCATGTGAAAATCCAGGGGAAAACTATAAGCTCTGAGCGACAAATTTGTGATCATTTCAAACAAAAGGAAAAAAACCAATATTAACAAAAACAAAACAATACTGAAGTTTAAGTGTCGTACTCCTTGATGAGAATCCCCTCTGGGATTAATTTACAATTAAATATAAAAAAAGAGATAAAATTAAATCTCTTAATAATGTATTCCATCGTTATCACACGTTACTTTGATTTATCTAATTAAAATTTA
Organism: Stegana nigrithorax; assembly: GCA_037044495.1. Taxonomy (NCBI): domain Eukaryota; kingdom Metazoa; phylum Arthropoda; class Insecta; order Diptera; family Drosophilidae; genus Stegana; species Stegana nigrithorax. Next base: position 91,522 of record JBAMBQ010000657.1, on the reverse strand, counting down.
ATAAGGGAGAAAACCGGTTTTTTTTTTAAGTTCATTTAATCGTCACTTTCAAATTCATATTAAACGACTTTGTTATTTATTATGATTACTAGGTAGGGTTCAATTATAAGTAACACTTTAGAAAATCATATTTTTAGGGGACTTCAACTTATAACAGCCCAGATTCTAATTTATATGTCTTCATTTTAAATCTTAACTCTGAATGCCCAGTAAAAGTGTAAACTTCAAGCCAGCACACAAACAAAAATGTTTTTATTATTTATTATTTGTGTATATGAGATTTCACATTTATAGGCACTTACGTAGACATGTGATACTTGCATGGTTAACTATGGTTAACTAGCGTAAGGAATTATAGAATCTATTGACAAAGGCTTCCTGTTGTTCGAGATCGGATAGCGCACTTAAGCGTTCCAGCATAGTCGGATGTGTATGATTCCAAGCTGAATAGCATTTGTCTGCCACAGGGAAGTTTAAATTATCCGCGTAGAGTTTGAGCAATGCCGTTTGCAGGTTCTTGCCATGGCCCAGCTCATAGGCATAGGCATCGGCCTGGTATTCAAAATGCCGCGTAATGCTCAAACAGAAGAAATTCGCAATAGCCAAGTAAAGCACAAATGCATAACTGAATATAATAATAAATCCCACAATAACAGGACGCACACCAGACTCAAAGCCGCATGCTTCATAAATGGGGCCATGATAGAACAAAAGAGCAAAGAGCAAAAGCGTTATGAGCAAATGCAATTTGACCATGATGATGCCCTTATAGAAGTGTCCGTATTTCCAGTGGCCCAGTTCATGCGCGATGACAGCGACAACCAAACTATTGGTCAAGCCCTTGCCGCGCTCCTCCGGTAATAGATTGGCTGGATCCATGCCTTTGTTCAAGAGCATCGTATCAAAGATGATAATGCGCTTCAGACATAAACAGCCAAAGAAGAAAGCATTACTCAGCTGTCCCGGTTCGCTTGTCCGGACAATACGCACTTTCGATACGGGAAAGCCCACCGAGCTGGTTAATTTCTCGACGCTATCTCGTAACGCTCCCTCCGGAATCTGCATCTGTTTGCCAAACAATGGACCAATGATCAACGGCATCAGTAGAAATAACAACAAAGTCATTAGCACGGATCCCACAAAAATCACAATGACAAAATAAATGCCAGTCTTGAGTACAAGGAATACCACAAATGCCGTCATAGCTATAAGCAATAAGAGACTAGCGAATCGCTTTAGGCATAGGATCAGCAGGCGTACCCAGAGTCGACGCTTGTGTTTTCTCTTTTGTGACTTCTCCAGACAATATCCCTCGTACAATGACAGGGGTAAGTATTTCAATGTTATATATAGACTCAGTATAGTAACAAAGACAATGGATACGACGATTTCATGCTGTGCCCATGACCAATGACACAGCCATTTGGCGCTATTCCAGAAGATCGCATACAATCCAAAGTACAATTCTAGGCAGCTAATAATCATGGCAAACACGAAAATGCTGAAAATCTCGAAGATAGCCTTGTGTAGCTTATATCGGCGCATCTTCTCGAAAACATTTGCGGCCATATAAGGTCTCAACTCGTATGGTACTTCACGCGTTCTTAAGAAGACGCCGATCTGTGTGTTGGCAGGAATGGAATGCATTAGTTGGTACACCTTTTGCTGTGTGGCGTGGTAAGACAACGACCTTTTACCTGTCGAAATAAGAGATAAATGGTCCACAAACTATCCACGGCGACAATGCCTATAAGTATGAAGAGTATTACGGTTGGATTGTTCCAGAATAGTTCAGACATATTCGTATTTAGAAGGTATTCAACTGCGATTTTTTTTTTATTTTCATTCCATACGTTTTTTATTTTTGAAAATAAACACAAGGAACCTACAGGCTCCAATTTTATTGTTTTTGTTTTACAATAACAGTTGACTAGTGCCAGGATTTACTGTAGTTGTACATAAATAAAATAAATTGTATTTCTTAGAACTTGTTTCGGATTAAATTTTGTTTACTATATCCACGCATTATTGTAAAATCCGTATTCGTTGTGTTGAAAACATAAAAACAACAAAAGGCAAAAAAAAAAAAAAAATTTAAGCTCCCAAAAAAAAAAAAACTGTAATGGCTTTCTTTAATTTGGATTTAGCAAGCCTGGTGCTTTGCTTTTTCATGCTTTTGGTCATCATTAACAATGGTTGGCAGATTTACTTATACAGACGACAGGTAAGCTATAGAACAATAAAAATTTTAAATCACAAATGCCGATGGGAATTCGCAGCTTAAATATTGCAGCAGCATACTGAAACCGCCGGATAACTTGGCAAGTGAGTTGCCAGACGCTTTGTTCAAAAGGGTGCAGGACAAGGAGCTCTACATGATGGAGCATAATGTCTGGTACTATAGTGTTGACATGTGTCTGAGTTGCATTGAGCTCTACTATGGGCTGCACGTGCAGCTCTGGCGATTTGTGCTGTGGGTGCAAAGCGATATTAATGATGAGACCTGGCGTGGCATGACCTACGCTTTCTTCTGTACGATCTACTTGGTGATACGCTATGTACCCGTCTTTATCTACGATAAATTGGTGCTGGATCGCTCCTATGACTTGGGAGTAGACAGAACGGAGCAACTACCGTTGTTGGGCATACTTTGTGCAATGACCTTTGCCATAGTTTTCGTGCAGACCTTTCTTGCGCCGCTGGTGACAATTGCACTCGTCTTCAAGAACTATACTGGCGTGTTTTCCTTTCTCTGGCTCTGGCTATTTTTGGTCCTGTGCTGCATGCTCGTGTTGAATTTTTTCGGCAATTTCAGTGTGCTGTGCTATGGCAAAGCGGAACCGTTGCCGGAGGATGGTGAGTTGCGTAGTCAAATCGAGTGTGTCACCAGCAAAGGAAAGTTTCCCATTAAGCGTGTGTTCATAATGCGCACGTATCATGTACGTCGGGGCACCGCCACGATTCATGGCTCGTGCTGTTTGAGTCGCTTGGTGATTATGGATTCGCTGATCCCGAATTGGGACAGCGAGACGCCTGCCACTGACGGTCTATCTAATGAGCAGGTGGCTGCGGTCGTGGCACACGCGCTGGGCCATTGGCGCCTGTGGCATACGCAATTGAATTTTGTGCTAATCTCAGTGCTGGCGCTTATAGGGTTCATCATTTTTGGCCTAGCGCAGCGTGAAGCTTTGGTCTTCGAGGCAGTTGGGTTTGGAGATGTGCGACCGCATATTGTGTTGTATGCTCTAATGCTTTTATACATATTGCCGCCATATTTGAACGTTGCGCGTTTGGTAATCTGCTGTTTTATGCGTTGGACAGAATATCGCGCGGATAAGTATGTACATCAAATGGGCTATGGCAGCGAAATGGCTGTCGCGTGGCTAAAGGTATTCGCAGACTTCGTCAAGTTTCCATTGGTTGACCCTTGGTACAGAAGTTGGCATTATTCAAAGCCAACTATAGTTGAAACCCTGGCACATCTAGAGCTTTTAGATAAAAATAAACTGGCGATGCATAGCAGCTAGACATGGCCACTGTTTAGGGAGCGTATGCAATCATTGTTCGGTGTTCATCTCGATATTTTTATTGAAAATATACAAATAAATGTAATCGTATTCATTGTAATTATGCATAGTAGCATCAGTATCGTTAAAATGTAGAAAAACAGTGGAACATACAAACTCATTTGTACAATTATACGTCAGCAAGAGCAAAATGCGACAATTTAACTAAAAACTTTAAGGTAAATATAGAATGAACTAGATGCACCTTATGCCATACTAAGACAGGCAAATCCTTTGGTGTTTACTTGACTTTCTTGCCATCATTTTGTCGTGCTTCGTCGAGTTCTTTGAGCCTGGCCAGGCGTTGCAGCAGTGTCGGATGCGAGTGGTTCCAGGTCGAGTAAAGCCAATCGTAGACAGGGAAGCCCAAGTTGTCCAGATTCAATTTAATCAATGCGCGACCAAGTTGGTCGGAGAATCCCAGCTTTTGTGCGAATTCGTCAGCCTCGTATTCGAACTTGCGCGAGAGTAGAGTCAATGCAAAGTTGACAATTGCATTGTATGGTGCCATGACATACGTGAAGACAATCAATAGTCCAACCAGTATGGGACGTGTGCCTGGCGGGAAGCCAAGCGCCTCATAGAATGGTGCATACTTAAAGCAATAGCTAAAAACCAGGAACATCAGCAGCAAGTGCACTTGCATAATGATAATATTCTTTGTGACGTGACCCAATTTCCAATGACCCAATTCGTGACCCAAAACAGCGAGCACTTCATCGTTCGTGCAACCCTTGCCCTTTTCATCATCCTTCAGCTGCGAGTCATCGGCCTGTCCCTTGTTCAGCAGCAGAGTATCGAATAGTACAATTCGCTTGGAATTCCAGAGGCCATAGAAATAAGCGTTGCTATGCGACGAACGCTTTGAGCCCTCAACAACGTAAAGTTTCGTTAGTGGGAATTTCAATGATGCTGCCAAATCCTCGATTGATTTACGCAGCGATCCCTCCTGCAGTGGTGTGTATTTATCGAACAGCGGCGCTATGAAAATCGGATAGATGGTTAGTAGTACAAGCGAAATGACGCCAGTGAAAAGCCACAGCCAGATGAAGAAGTTGTCGCCACCGCGTTGTACGATGAAAATAATCGCTGCCGTTATGGGTATCATGAACACTTGTGTGACAAGGAAACCTTTAACTTGATCCCAGGCAAAGAAACCGACCGTTTGCTTGTTGAAGCCGTGCTTCTCCTCCAGTATGAATATTTTATAAACTTTAAATGGCAGCGATTTGAATGTGCTCAGCACATTGCTGATAAGCACAAAGACACAGCTCACGAGTATCTCGTTGGTGTAGTCCCAATTGAGACTCACCACCACATCCACGGAGACTTGCCATAATAGGGCAATTATGCCAAAGTACAGTTCTATGCAAAGTAGCAGGACGTCCATAAGTAAAGCCTTGACAATGCCAAAAACTTCAGAGTCTAAACCATATATACGTGCCTTATGAAAGGTTTCGCTATTCATGTGCTCCTGCAGTACGCCGGGTACCTTAGAAGCATTTTTGTACACCTTAACCTGTAGACAGAGGAGGGAAAGTACACGTAAGTGTGAGACAATGTAATTTATTACATTGTTTGCGTTGAGTCATTAATGCCAAAATGTGGTGTTCAAATGAGTTATTTATAACTACGATAAAAGCATTGTATTTAATTCAAACAATTGCACAGAGCACTTTGGACGGCGATAAGTGTGCGGGGCTCCCATTTGACTCAACAGCAAAAATAATTTTCACGCAGCGTATACTTGGCAAAGCCGGTAATAAAACTCACCTGACGTAATGCAATGTAAATCTCAAGCAAGTTCTCGACCAGTACAAGTCCTAATATGCTGTACAGCACCGCATCCGCGGCTTGTAGCGTCATATTGCTTGTTGGCTTTTAATAAATAAAATTTCTTTATTTCAACTCCCCAATGACAGTAAGCACGTGAAGCTGTCAACTCGTTCTGAAAAGTAATCAGTAAATACTTTCTTCTTGAAGTTATTGACAATCTCAAGGCAAAGCGACAGTTACACTAAAACAAAGAAAAAGGCGCAATTTTCCAATAAATTATTTTGATTGTAATCTGAAAAAAATAATCAGCTATAATTTTGAATTGTCATGTTTATATGCGATTTTCTTATAAATGTGACTAATTCTGCTTTGTTTGCTCTCTGTTTTCGTGATTTATATTTTACTTATTGGTTTGCCATTCCGTAGGAAGTACGGCAAAAAGGAAGAAGAGAGTTGTGAAATTATCGCTGTGTGATTGGCAAGAATATATGTAAACTACGAGTAAGTTTTTTGAGAAAAGTCAAAAAAATATCAGAATCGTTTAACCATCATTTGGTTTTCTCATTAGATTTGATATAAAGTAACAAACTAGTTGGCGCGACACATTTATTTGTTCGTAAAATCGCTAGCAGCGAAGTTTTGTCAGCTTTTTTGCAAACTAAACAAAAACAAGTACCTTTGAGAGACATTAGCCACAGCTGATGCCGGTAGCGTCGTACAACAATTGACAAATTTACAAACAATGTTGTTGTTAGTTCAGGTTAAATGACTTTGAATTCGCACGATTCGAAACATGCCAAGCAGCGCAAAAAAATCCAGTGAAGCGACGAAGGAGAAACGGCAAATCCTGAACACGAGCAATGGCAGCATCACATCCACGGGGAGCAACACCCGCGCTTCTTCGCGCAATAATAAGAGAAAGAGAAGTGAAATGCAGAGATACAGCGAAAGTGATCTGGAGTCGGAGTTCGAGGACTGTAATATGAACGATGCCATCGAGATCGAACACAAGTTACGTAAAGTGGCGCGTAAAAATTCATTGAGCGATGAGGAAATGCGTAAACTGCTGCAAAAGTTTGTAAAAAACGAACATATCTTGGCTTTGGTCACACTAAAAGCGGAGGATGAGATGGCGCGCGAGCGAAAACTGGAAGCTGAACAACAAAAGCAGCTGCAACAAAAGCATGCTGTGATCATAACAGATGTGCCCTCGGTGCCAAAGTTAACGCGTGCCAAGGCACGTGAGCTGAACTGCATGCCGGGCATAAGTTTACCGGCGCTCAATGAGACACCCGTGCAGACAGAGATTGAGGCGCTGATACGTGCTGAGCTACATTCCGATGAAGACGATGAGGAGTATACTTTCAAAGAGGATGATTTTATTGTAAGTAGTCCTTGCGATAGATTCGTGTGACATTATAAATTGACACGCATTCACAACTACAGTCTGATGACGATCCAAATGCAACAGCGTCGGACTTCGACTCGAATCCGTGCACACCGCAGACGCCGCTAACTGCAGCTGAAGAATCGCCAGTCAAGTTTAGCGACGATGGTTGCTTTAAATTGCCACAAGATAAACGCAAAAGTCAAGAGGAAGACTTGCGCATAGCCACTCGTACGCGATCTAAGCTCTGCCTGCAGCAGACCACCATCGAAGATTTGCAGTCAGAATTTGTACCACCAGATGTGGAACAGAGCGAACAGCTGGAACATGATATGACAGTCAATGATGAGGATTGGATGCAATTCTTGAATGACTTTTCAAAGCCACTTAGTACGACTTTTTTCTTTATTCATTTATATTTCTCTTTGTCATCGGGCCTTTGCTTTTCATAGATAATAACTTTCTAAATGATGATGATGATCCAATTAACGACCCCGAGTATGTTGCCGCTGAAAAAGTTCCACTCGATGCGGAAGAGTTGCGTGATGTGAATATTTCCAAAAAGGAACTCACCGATTTGGTCACGGAACTTTTTGAGGGCCTGCTTAAGGAGGGAGTTTGTCTGGAGAGTATTGATCTTGAGACACCGCAAAAGTTCTTGCTTAACAACAGCTGTTCAATTGTCGAAACACCTAACAAGCTTGCCGAAGATGATGCTGCACGTCAGCAGGCATCCCGTCAAATTAATTTTGATGCGCCGCCGCCTGATGCTTATATCAACATAGCACAAACGCCCATGCCCAACGAAGCGCAACAATTGATGAGCAATGCGAATCCCAATATTACTCGCTGTGATTACTCTTTTCATCCTGAGGTGATGTCAACTCCGAGCACCGCTAGTATTGCAGTGCCAGTGGCAACTGCCAACGCTGCTTACCCGCAAGGTTCAAATACACCAAAAGTGGTTACTATACCCGACGCAGCCTTGCAGACCGAGCCTGAATTGATTGCTGTACCTGTGCCGGGTCAAGCTAATTGCTTTCAGCTGGCCAAAGTAATTGCAAATGGCAGTGACGCTTTGACTCAAGTCTTACCAAATGTGAGCACTATAGAGCCAGCTACGCTAACTTCGGTTACGTCTAGTGCTAAGCAGGAGTTACGTTACGGACAGCCATACGACAGCAACTTTACGTGGGAGTACATCTCCGTACGCAAACATATCTATGCGGAGTATATGGAAAAATTTGAAATGCTGCGCAACTTAAAACCTGTGAGCCCCGCGCGTGAGCAGATGGAGCAAATGGGTTTCACGTCGGAGCAACACGAAATACTGCAACAACAGTTGCGCATTCACGTGCAAATGTTGACGCAGACTTTTCTACAGACCTATAGCCATCCTCAGTTTTATGTCATGGCCAAAAAGCCAAAGGAAATGCTGCAGGAGCTGCAAAAGCGTGGCGAAACCGATGCCACGTTCAATGCTTGGAATCTAAATGATGCCATTAAGTTGATAGAGCAATGGGAAGCTGATTTATGCAACGATGCGTATAAAAAAGAAAATGTCGAAATGATGGATTTTATACATCTAGAAATCGAATTGACGTAAGTGTACGAATATGCCATTTGATGAAGTTCCAGTTTATTAACTTTGTTGCACCTTTTTCTATGTTTCTCTCTACAGTAATAGCAACACACGACAGGTGACACGTTTGCCACCACGCATTATGAATCGTATTTTGGACAGCACAGTATTCATGTACCCGCAGTATTTGCCCCGCATGGGCTTCTCGCCAAAGACATCCCAATTTACGGCTTATTCGCCTGCGGAATATCTGCTGATTGCCATGGGGCTTGAAAAGCATTTAACAGAAATACGTGAAGCCAAGCGACGCATACATAAAAGCGCGTGTCCCTTACGTTGCGCCTGCAAGCTTATGGCCAAAGATACTGTGCATGGCAAGTTGGGTACGCGATTGTACGAGAAGGTGCGGGAATTGCGTGACGATAAGCAGTATAATCCCGTAAAGGTAAGGGTTTGTGTCCCAGCATTAGCGATTAATTTACTAATTTAAATTTCTCTCGTTTTTTTTTTTTTTTGTCAGTATTACTTTGAGCACCAGCGTGCTCCGCCAATCGAGCATCAGATTTTCGGCTTTGAGCGGAGTATCGTTTTGCCTCCTCGTGAACGATATGATGAACTACCGCGCGTTTGGAAATACTTTTTAGATAATGTAAGTACTCTTAATATTTTCGAATTTAGCAAAAGTAGTTTAATATGTAAAATAATATAAAGTGACGGATTAGGGTAGGCTTAGCTTAGCTTAAATTAAAAAAAATTTAACATAAACCACCGACACGATCTCGCGGTATCAAGCGCAACTCGGCACCATGCTTCAAGAACACATTGCCCGCTGTCTGCTGTGGGCTGATGCCGATGCCGTCGTCAGTAATAATGGCGCTGGTAGCTGCCGGTACATTAAATTCCTCTGCGGCAAATTTCATTACAGCCGTAAAAGGTGTCGTCTCTGGTACGCTAAGCACCTTGAAAGGCAGCTTGGGGTCGGATGTTAGTGTGATTTTGAAAGTTACTTTGCTCATGTTGGCGATTCCTTTTGGAATAATTTTCAGGTGTTTGTTGACGTGTGCAGTTTCTTTTTTTTTTCTAGTCAGTGATTGAAGCAGCTAGACACGTCGGAGATGAAGTTTATTAGCATAGAATTTTGAAGAGTATTATAATTTTACTGTGGCAATCTGTTTGTTGCGTTGGCTAAAAAAATTAGTTTGTAATTAATTTATAAAAAAATTAAATTTTTTTTTTACCCTTGTTGTTCTGGTTGTTTAGTCAGGTTGTAGTGCTATTTCAATTTTGCACGCAAATACGTCATAAACATTTCGTACAGATATAACTGCACTGTTCGCACGCACAAGTGTTTATTCGATTGTGAATAATGCGTCTATTGTTAATGAATCTTTTGCGTCGAGGGTTGCATTTGCCTAACAAACTATTCACAATTGGGTTATTGCAACGGCCAAAGAAGAGGAAGACGCAAAACAAAAGTGATTTTTTTATAGAACTCTACCTGTTTATTAAATACAATTAAGTTAGCTTTTTTCATATTTACACTAAACACCGTGCTAAAATCATAAACGAATTTTGCAGAATCCTTGGCAAACGGGTCGACGTCCACCGTTACAATTAAATAAATCAAATGTAAAGGTTTCCGCACAAGCCTGTGCCTCGTACTTGGAGTTTGTACGTGAGGCTATTGGTGAGGATATACCATTACCGGAGAATTTTATTGAGGCTGCAGCACCAGATGGCAGCATAACAAGCAACGAAACAACAAGTACATCCACGAAACAGGCAGCAGATAGCAGCAACAAAAAGCGGACTACAACGGCACAAAAAACGCGCAAAAGACGTAACGAGTCAAAGTCACGGCGCCGCGTCACTGCGCCAAATTCGTTGACTATCAATGTAAATTATGTCTTTGGCGGTGTTGGAATAGCGAACAACAGCCTCAGTGGCATAGCGAATAACAACCTCACTGGCATATCGGTGCCTTTTGACGCCAACGTGAGCGGCAGCGAAGCATTTAACGCAAGTGTAGCAAACCTCAATCGTACGCTTTGTCCCAGTGAAAATAGTCAAGTATTGGCATTACCGCCACCAGTACCACCGATTGACCCCAATGCACCAGTGGCGCATTTTAGCTACGATCAAACTACGGGAACCGTACAGCCAATTACAACGTGCTTAGTATCCAAAGTAGCCAGCAACGAAAATGTTGACACTGAAAAATTAACCGAGGAAACACGTTCTATACGCTCTAGTTTCTCTGCCAAATATGCTGCATCGGTTGCTAGTTCTAAGTCTAGATACACAGCAAAGCGTGCGCAGCATTCTTTGATACGCCAAGGGAAGTATAATTCCGTAAGGAATCGCAGTCTGCGTCACGCACTACGTAAGCGTCACGCCCAACTCAAGGCACAAACGCGGCGCAAGCTGCAGCGTCGTTGTCACCTGCTCATTGTAAAATATCGTGGGCATTTGCAGCGAATAACCGCCACCTATGCACATTGCGCAGTGGTACAATATTTCCATACAAGGTTCTATGCGCTTGAACTGTACACACGTTTGCTGACACCTTTGAAAATGTTTTGCCGCACAAAGACGACGTCGACAATGACGACGTCGACAATGACGACGCAAAAGCGACAGCGTAACGTTGTGGCCGCAGCAACGCAAGAAGATAATGGCAGCACTTATAAAAATGCAACACCGCCAAACACAACTGCGCGCAGTCGTAAGACAAACCGACAGGAGGAGAATCTGCGGCATATGCTGCAGCCGGATACGCCGGAGGAGTCGGATCGCAAAGATGCAAGTAAGTTTCTCTTAAGCAAATAATTTACTATTAAGAGGCTATAAATTTGTTCTTTATTTGCAGTTTTCGCTTTTAATTTCTATGAAAAAGTTGAGGAATCTCTTACGGCTGCCAATCGTGCTGAGGATTTTAAGAAGTTTAGTAATTTGTTAAAGAACTTCGAACCGAAAACTCAAACTGTTGCAGATTTGTATCTGCAAGTTGAACAGTTGATGCTGCCAGATCATCCCGAACTTGCCGAGGTTTTTCTAAATTTTCTCTTGCCCTCGGAGGCGGCGCAGATTGGCAAATTCTTTGAGCATTTCATGATTACGAATGCCACAACATTTATCAATAAACTAAATGTGTACTTCAATAAGCAACCGGCGCAGATACGTAAAATCTATGCATGTCTCAGCGATATGGCGGAACAAACCAATGTGTCAATGAAGCAAGTAGAGGCAAAGATCTTACCATTACTTCGTGGCAATCAGTTTCTAATTGATTGGTTTATGCAACAATTTCCAGCAGCCAAACCACCTGAACGGTAAGTAGTGTGCTTACTTCCGTGAATAGCATGTATTTTATATGTTATTTTTTTCTTCTATCTTAGGCTGCTTCCTGCGCCAGAGACCATCAATTTGAATGAGGTGCGCAACAATCAGACTGGAGAATATATAGAGACGATTAGTGCGCAGTTGCTCGCTACGCCGCCACAACTGCAGCAAGACACAAACGCTTGTCAGTTGAAATATATCAATGGTCGCATATTCTACGGTTCGAAGGTTTTGCTGCCAGCCAAGTTGACGTTCCTGGCTAACTCGTTGTACAACGATAAGTCGTTGGATGACTTTCCGTCAAATGTTGCTGTGAACAAATGTGCACATCATAGCGTGCGCACAATTGGCGAGAAACTGCTTAAGACGGCGACGGTCATGGAGAATGCGTTGGAAGCTAATAGCGATGATAATGATCGCTCCGAGGAGGACGATGTCTCAAATACGCTTGTCATCGACACATGTGATGAGGAGGCTAACAGTTGTTCCTCGGTTGAGATTTGCGATGACACGGCGCAACGTGCACATGCCGTGCGCCTGAATCCGGGTTATTATCTGAATTTCAATACCTCCGCCACATCAAGTAATACGTCGAATGCGGGCAATAATCAGTCAGCACAAAATCATGGACATAGTAAGAAAATGTCGTTTAATCTTGGTGGCACAGGTGGCAGTGATGCTGACTTGCGTGGCGCTTCGCCGCGTAAAAATTCACTTACGAATTCACCAATGGCAGGCTTAACGTCAATGCAAACTGGGTCTAGCACTTCAGCGGCTGCGATGGCATTATTAAATGCAGGCAACAGCGCAGCAAATAAAATTGATAAACGCAAATCTCCGTCTAAGAAGGGCAGATCGCCGCTTGGCGGTGGCATTAAACAAACGCCAAAGGCATCGGCCACATCTGCATTGCGTTCCAGTGTATCGCAGCCTATGGTTGTTATACATGAGCAGGAGCAGCAGCAGCAACAGCATACATCACCGGCAATAGCATGTGCCAAACGCTTAAAAACGCTAATCGATGCAGAGTCAAGTGCTGTGGATGCAGCTGCAACAACATCAACAGCAGACGATTTGCTGGATAACAAGGCATCCGTGCGCATTATTGCACGCGCGAAAATGAAAGATATTAGCAATAATGACATTCTTACCTCACCTGTGCAAGCCACCACGCCAAAGTCAGAAGTCATTACCGACGATGATGAAAGCCGCGAATTTCTGGCCATCAGTCCTGTTGCGCGACGTATAATCCCTGCTATGAAAGTAGATATGGATATGTCGGAGGAGGAAAAAGAACCTGCCTTGCTGCCGCCTCCACTGCTGCCGCCGCCGCTTCCGCCGCCACCCAGAAATCATAATATCACAACACAATTCGATAGCGATGAAGATTGCAAATTGGATGTGGTCGCCACGTTAGCCAATTGCCCGGAAGTAATATGCGTAGAACCGGCCAAGTCAAACACTGCAGCAGCCACAGTGAGCAACACACAGGGCACGAGCATGAATACGAGCACGAGCACGACGTCAGCAACGTCGCCGACGTACTCTGCTGCTTGGATACGCGATGAGGATAAGATTATATTGGTTGAAATGAAATTAGGCGCCAAAGATCGCGAGCATTTACTGCAGCGCATACAGACAAAATTGCCGCGGCGCACGCTCGCCGAGATAACGGCAAGGCATCAGTTTCTCATGGATTTTCTAAGCAAGCTGCAGGGTAAGATCTAAATTGCCTAAGAGTTGATCGTTCCGCGTGGCTTAGAAACACTTGCATGAACTATACATGCAACTGAATTTAAACATAGTTTTAGTTAAATTTTATTTTTATTTTGATTCACAATAGTCAATGTAAATTAATGAAAACTGACTGATTACAGTTTCCTACTTTAAATGTTAAATACTTGGCAGACTCTGTGAAACAAACAGACTTTTAAAATAGTCACACGGACACGATTTCTCAACAGACTGTATATGTATGAAGTTAAGTTTTAAATTTTAGTAATTAGGTGAAAAGTGTTGTGTTGAAGGTTATGTGTATATAAGAGTCAGTATAAGAGTTAGTATGTATAAGAGTGTGTGTATATGTGTATAACTTCATTTAAGCGAACAAAGCGTCATTTATTAATCTCATGCCCTAAAAACCAAATTCAATATAAGTATTCCACGCTTAGAAAAGTCAAAAACAGCTGCGTCAAATATTTGCAAAGCAAACAGTTTGTGCTGATGTCTGTTAAAGAGAAGAGCATCAAGTCGTGAAACTTTTCAAACCACTGTCAGTCTTTAATGGTACGTGCGAGTGACTATCACTATGAAATACGAGTGTCAATTATTTTTATTTCTGGTCGTGCTCAGCGACATGCAATGCAACATGGCCAAGCCGCTGCTCGACGAAGAGCCAAAACAAGCCGAGGACGGCGCAACTACTGAAGAGTCAGTGTACGCAGCGAACAGCACGTGGCCGGGGAGTGTTGCCTACTTGGTCATACATAAAGTGGATCGCGATTCGCAATACTTGAAAATCTTCGACAATAATATGGCATTGGCGCGTCGCTTTGTGAATCGCGAATGGCGACGTATTTTGCAGCATTACGACTCTATAGGCGTTTAATATTAAGTTAGGCTAGGTATATATTTAATAACAATAAATTATTTACAAAAGCATAAGAATTATACATATTATATGAAAAAAAAAAGTATTACGTTTCGTTTCTTGTTATAATACATATTTTATACACACAAATAGTTAAAAGAATTTCGCACGTCTCTGGAATCAATGTTATCTGGCGTTTTTATAGACATTTCATCGTCTTCAACGATTGCCTCATTAATGGCGGAATATGTGTCGTAGAATTTAGCGCTGGCATATGTTGCAAAAACTTCGATTGACTTGCGTCGCAATGTTGAGTTTTGCTCTGCCCTGACATGATCCGTGCAGTCGGAATCTGTGCTCCAATTGCTGCAGTCACACGCCTCAACGCTAGCAGCAGCGATCAGCGTTGTGTTGATGGTCGGAGCGCAGTCAGTTGCCGGCGCAACCGCCACAACGCGCACAGGCGCCAAGTCATCTGAATCTGCAGCGTGCATTTCCTGGCAACAGCAGCAGCAGCAGCTGCGTGCTAAGGCAATGAAGCACAGGTAATGCAGGCACGTATCCGAGGCACTGCGCAGACAGTCAAAGAATTCTGGCATGAATAGGGGATTAATCACAGCATAGACCACAATGTTGATGCTCAGTTGCAGTGAATTGAGCATGACGCAGGCGACCTCCAGGGTTTCCATTGTGTCGAAATTGATCTTATTGACGTCGCCATGATAGATCAGATTGAGTGCGCTCTTGCGTGAGGTCATGTGCGCGGGCAGTTCGCCAATCATGTAGAGCGTGATGACAATCACAATGGTAATGGTCAGCTTCACTTGATGCTATGCATTTTAAATGTATTGTGGTTTGAGTTGTTGGCCAGCTGTGCTGTGTGCAAGTGGCACTTACCTGATAGCGTTTACGCGAGGTGCTCTGCTGGCAGCATTTGCTTTTTTTGGTCCAACGCCGGAATACGATGATGATGGCAACGTTGCCTATGAACAGAAAGATAGCGGGCAAGACAGCCAACAGCGTGAATGTAAACCAGTTAATGATTTTGTAGTAACTAAAGAAAAGGCGAGCGTGCGATTAGAACTGGGTTAGACTTGGCTGCCTGAGAAATTTCACAGTCTGTCTGCAGTGAGCAACTGCCTGGGAATTGCCGCTGTCTACTTACGTGGAGTAATAGAATTCAGTCACATGACAGCTGCCATCGTGATTCACGACAAACACGAAGAAGTACGGTGTATTAACCAGCACCGAGATGCTCAGCACGCATGCAATCATAACGCGTGCCACCTTGCGGCGACAGAAACGCGGCGCACTGCTGGCCTTTGTGCAGCGTGTGAGATAAATGAGACGATCGATGCTTACACAGGCCAATATGAGATTAGCTGCGCCCGTCGTTATGCCAAACAAAGGCGTCTGCCATTGAAAATCGAATTTGCTCCAAGCTGGATTGTAGTAGAAGAAACTGCGTGACATGGCCGCCAGTATGATGAGCAAACAGGAGCAGCAGTCCAGGCAGGAGAGTGCGCTGAGATATGTAAAGGCAGATGGCGTCATCTTGGGCCGCATGAAGACTATGGCATTGATGAAATTCGCGCAAAAGCCAAACGTGGCCAGTGCGGGCACCACAAAACAGTAGAGTATGAAAACCGTCACAGATGGTGGCTGGCGACGCAGAACGCACGTCTCATTGATGGCACGCCATGCAAAATCGCTGACAATTGACACAGTAGCGTTGCGTTGTATGGCATTGTGTGAGTCGTCACAGACCAAAAACGAATCGTTCAGCGCATTTGGGGCATCAAGCAGCATCGTTGACAGTTCTGTGTTGTCACATGAAGCAACGTAATGCAACGTAGGGTTTCTGCCGTTTGTCAATCAACTGAAAATTCTGACGTGCGCGCATACAAATGACTGCATGATTTTCGCTTGCTTATCGCGCTGCTCGGTTATCTTTAATTGTTTGCAAATTTAATGCGATAAGATTAAATAACGGTACTATTTCGTTAATTTATACGCAATCACGCACGATAAGACATGGCCTGGACGGCAATTATCCTCGCTCACTGCTTATCAATGCGGTCCAACTAAATAATACAAAAAATCAAAAAAATTATAGCATACACAAAAGCGCACATTAAAGAACACAAGACTTGGTTTTTTTTTTTTTTTTGTACTTATTAGGATTATAATTATTATTTTTATTATAATTAGTAATAGTGTGTGTTACATATATATTTAGGCATATATCGTAGGCATATATACGCGTATATAGTAGCAGTAGTAGAAATATACTTTTGTTTATATATATATATCTTTACACATACGCTCTACATTTTGATTTAGTTTACGCGTAATTTAGTTCAAAAGGGCAAAGACTGAGTCCTAAAAATAGTTACACGACTGATTTGTTCTGTTTTTAGTTGAGCTGCCTGTAAAAGTTGTTCATTAAATTTAAATGTACTATATATGCAATATTGTTGCTCTTTTTTCAGATATTTTTTTTTTTTTTTTATTTATAGTATGTTTTCTGTATATTTTTGCTTGCAGGCAATAATATATTTTAATTTTTTAATTATATTAGTTTATTGCAAACATCGAGATTTCTGTGTAAATATATTTTGTACTAATTATAATATAAATATATAATATGTGTATTGTATATATGAAATAAACGCACACTCAGATGATATTTGTTTAAATTATGCACTAATAATTAATAAAGTACATATATTATCTTAGCAAATTTATTTTTTCTCTAATAATAAAACATTTATGCTAATATTTTATAAAATTTTTTAACAGACTTAGTTATGCATACTCATTTTAAAAGTTGTAAAGTAACAAAGTTTACCTTTTTTTAAAGTAAAGTATAATATCTTTTATGTTTGTGAAATAATTTTTAAAATATTATTTTTTTGTTTTAATTTTTTTTGTTGTTTATTAGGCTTTTATTTGATTTCTTTTTTTTTTTAATTTTATTTTTAGAGCAATAATGTTGTCTTGCAATTTGTGTTAATAAAGTAGCCGCTGTCAAAGCCTCACACAGGCCTGCATACAATATTGCAAGCACTTCATTTATATGGCGTCTTTTAGGCGCTGCAATTGCTGCTGTATGTACGGCGGTAAACCTACAATGGGTAAGTTGCTGCCTTACTTTACTTTGGCACAAATGCATACAAGACTAATCTGCTTATACTCTTAACGCACAAATGTATGCAATGAAATTTTTAAAAAGTTTTAGGCAGCGCGCGTTTGCGTTAAATGCCTTTTGTTGTATTCCATGCCACGCACGCAGTGTTGCCTTTTATTTTTTTTTATATCTTTTTATTTATTGCAGTTGACCTTTTTTTACTACTCTTTTTGCAAACATTTGTAATTGCCGCTAATGTGCAATGCAATATTTTTGGCAATTTACCCTAAACAAAAAAAAAAAAAAAAAAAAACAAAAAAATTAACATAACTTTTTATATGCTTCGAGTTCGGAGTTTTTCTGTTAATATTTTAAACGCTTATAATAAATACCAGTAGACAGTTACTTTTTTTTTGGTTTTGTTACTACAATGTCATAGCTTTGCTTAGCACATGTATGAGTAATAAAATATTATATATTTTTTTCGACATACATCTTTAATATATATACATATATATATATATATATTTTTTTTTTATACTTAGATGACAACAAAGTTGTTTGTATAATTATTTAAACTTTAAATATATTTTACTATGTAGCTTATAAATGTTTATTTTAATTATTTTTTTTGTTTTTTTTTTTTTTATTTTGTTTTGTTAAGTTGATGGCTCACAGTAATGCGAAAAATACTTAAGAGGCACTAAAGCTGAGTGTTTCTTTTCATGTTTGTTTTCGTTTTTTTCTAAGTATTAAAGAAAATAATTCGATATAGTTTTTTCGTTAAAATGTGTTTAAAATTAAATTGCATAAAAATTTGGCCAATAATAAATGCTAGGCTTACTTAAAGAACTCACTCATATCATCTAAACTCTAAATTATGTCACACAGTGCTGCTGCTGCTACTGCGGCTGTGGCTGCTGCAACAGTCAAAGCTTATTTGCTTGCCTAAATCTTAAACCTGATTACTAAGTGTTTGCTCGCTTATAAATAAAAATTTAATGAAAAAAAAAAAAAACAAGAAAATGCTAAAAAGTTGCTGATATTTTCTTTCAAAGATTGTCACTTGAAGTAGACTAGGTAAAGTGGGGAAAAAATGTCAACTTAAGATATGAAATATGTTTGATTAGTTTTTTCTTTTTTAATTTTTAATCAGTTATAGTTGTTAATAACCTAACAGTTCGAGTATTTTAATTATTTTTAAAATTTCATTTCAATTTTTCTTGCGATAATCTTAATATAGCCCAGTTGAAGTCTGGGTCAATTCAGCGCTTAAAAACTAACAATTTTGTTGTTATGGTACATTGAGACTCTATATTTGCCATATATATTTTCGATACATATGTATTTCTTTAAATTTAATTTAATTAATTTAATTTAAAACATTAAATAATTTAAAATTTTAAATATCGTAGAATATCTTGCTTACTTAAAACGCTAAAAAGAGTTAAACAAGTATATGGCGTGTAAAAAAAGCATTATGAGGGCACGAAAATTCACATTTTGATTTTGAGTTTCAAATTTGTATGGGCGGATGATGATTGATGTTGATTTGCTATCTGTCAATGTCAAGATATTCTTTTTAAACTTTCCCTTAAGTTGGCCCTATACATGTGCTTAGCTAGCACTAAAGTGTCAATTCCGAGCGTTTATTTTCGTAATTGAAAGTGTGATGCATGGTTTCGTTTTTTTACTATTATTTCTTGCAGTGTATATATTTATATAAAAACCAAAAAGAAAATGAAAAAATCAGAAGTTGATTTGTGACAATAAAAGCTAAGGCATTCAGTTAATTTGTTATTATTAATTTGAAAACCGCTAAAAGAAGTCACGGAATTATAAATAGTTTATGTTGCGCGTAAAAGTATGCTGTGAATTTTTATGTCGCACGTAAATGGGCAATAAAAAGGTCTTTGCCTTACCTGTTTAATTTAATATTAAGGGCAAACCATGCTAAGCGCATGTGAAGCACGTTTTTTGCGGTTGTGGTTGGGTGCGTGTGCACAATGTGTATAATGCAGGGGCTGGCATTATAATGAAACGTGCAGCATAGGCGCGGAAGTTTGCCATATATTTTTGCAGTGCATATTACGATTATATGAAAGTTATGCGGAAAATTAAGTAGAGCTGGAATATTTGGCTGTCAGTTGTTTGCATTTTTGTTATAATTACTAACATATATTTTAATTTAATAATTTTATTTGTATAATATTTTTCTTTACGTAATGCTTAAGCTATGTTGAGCTGCACTCATATGCAAATAAGATTCGTTTTTAGTTGAACAACTTTAAAAAACATGCATTCGACGACATTTAAAATTGTTATTAAATTTTTGCTAATGTGCTAATATGGCATATATATTTAATTTAATTTAAAAATTATTCACTTATATTTGCTTAGATTTCTTTAAGTGACTTTGTTGTTGTTCTTGTTTTGTATGAGTGAAACAGGCACAGTATTCAGCATGTTAAGTGAAAGCAGTTACAGCAATTGAAAGGCAGTTGAAAGAGTTGAAAATTATTTTACAGAATGCCAGCAAAGTGTCAAAAAGGATTTAAAGGCGTTTTAGAAATGTATTTGAAAATAAAAAAGCGCAAAGTTGTGTAGTCTTTGAAATTCAATTTTATTTCATTTTATGTTTTAAATTTAAATATTTCTCTTTTTGAATTTTTGTTTATTTTCGCGCAGAGTTCTGCATATTTGTTAAAGTTTGATTTAAAAACAATTTGCATATTTTCTTTGATGCTGTTTTTATTTAAATTTGGACTTAAATGAGCTAATGTTATGCAACTGTTAACTTAACAGATACGGCTATAACAAATAATAATTAACAGAAGAGGTGCACTCTTCTACATTTGTGTAATTTACATAAATTTTTTATGTTTTGTTTTACAACTTGAATTATTTAAAACTTAAGAAATTAATATTAAATTGCATATTGCTCATTGAATTGTTTTTAATTTAGTGTTTTTAGTTACTTCCTGTTTTTAAAATATATGTTAAAATTGTCTTTTTGGTTTCTATCTGTATATATATGCAGGTATGTTTTTTTTTTGTTTAGCATTATTAATTATATTAGTTTTTAAAATTAATATCAATTTCAGAAATTTATGCCTTGTGGCATGCAACCATTTTCTTGTTTTGTTTTGTTTCTGCTTCTAGCCTCCATTTCGTTTTGAGTAGTGCTTTTTTGCTTTAATGTATGTAGTCGGGATTCATATAGGAGAAGCCCACAAAATCCATTTGTTCGACGCCAATCAGGAACTGCCTATCCGCCGGCGACAGCGTAGCCTTCTCTGATGTAAACTGCTTATCGAAATTTGACACATCCTTGCGATGTTTCTGCGAATTTTATAGAATGTTTGAATAAGTCTACTTTAGTCTGAGTTTGTTGGTGTGTGTGTGCATTTACTTACAATTTTTGGCTTGAAGGGTGGCTGCACTTCACGATTTTCAATTTTTTCCCAGTCGATGCGTCGAAAGAATGCATGTATGCGCACATCCTCCTCACCTGTGGCTCCACAACCCAGACGCCTGTGCGGCGATTTAGTAAGAAACTGTAGGGAAATGCAAATGTATGTAATATTATTATTCTTGTTGTTGTTGTTGTATTATTTGCTTTGCAACTTACGCCTTTGCATGCCTCTTTGGCTTCCTTGCTGAGACTCTTCGGATACGAGACATTTTGATCGGTAATTGCAGCAAACAGTTCCTCCTCATCCTCGCCATCGAAGGGCGGCTGGCCCACCAACATTTCGTACAGTAAAACACCGTAAGCCCACCAATCGACCGACTTGCCATAGGGTTGATAGAGTATGATCTGCAGGTTAAGGTTATCAGGTTAAATAAACACTTTCGGTTTGAATATGCGTTGGCGCAAACTTTTGCCAGCACTTGGCCCATTAAACATGCAACATGTGCCAAATTTCATGCTCATCTGCAGACGCAACAGCCCCCGCCCGCTACGCAAAAGCTGTAATCAAATGCAGTCAAGCATTTTGTCTACCCAGTGCTGCTGCTGTTGCTGCTGCTGCTCAGATAGCAAAGTGCTGCCAATACAAATCAAATTCAGCGCATGTATGTCGATTAGAACTGAAAACTTTCGTGTCTGTCTGACGCACATAAATGTTGAGGGCATAAGTGCGCAGAAATGCCAACTAACCTTTATCGGTAAACTTTTGTTACAGCACAAAAATAGAGACGAAATACCAACAAGAACCGCAACAAAAAACAAAGACAGAAAACAAACAAACACAAAAAGGACATACCAAGTGCATGGCAAAGTTTCGCTTACAAAGTTTGCTTGTGTAACCCACCTCTGGCGCAATATAATCCGGTGTACCGCAGAATGTCTTTGTCGTTTTATCGCCTGTAATATTCTCTTTGCACATGCCAAAGTCCGCAATTTTCACATGGCCATCGGCATCCAGTAGCACATTGTCCAGCTTTAAATCGCGATACACGATGCCTTTGCTGTGTAAAAAGAAAAGCCCGGCAGCGATTTCGGCAGCATAGAAACTGTAAACAAAACAAAGTGACAAAATAAAGCAAATACAAAAAAAAAAAAAAAAAAAAAAATAAATATGCTTAAGGCATACCTGGCGTATGCGTAATATTCAATTTATTTTTATTTTTCTTTTTAAAATTTGAAGTGTTTTTATTGATGTAGGGAACTTACACAGCAACGGGTTCCTTGAATTTGCCAAATTGTTGTATCTGAAACATTAAATCGCCGCCATTCACATACTCCATGACAAAGAAGAGACGCTCCTGTGTCTGAAAGCAGGAATGCAATTGCACCAAAAATGGCGGCTTCTCGTTAAGCGCCAGCACGCGTTTCTCAATCAGTGTGCATTCGATATCATCGTCCTGTATGATCACATCCTTTTTGAGTATCTTAATGGCGTAGAGCTCATCGGTACCCTTGCGTTCGGCAAGCAGCACCTGCGCATAATAAGTGCATATGTGTGTGTGTGTGTGTGTGTGTATATAGAACAATGTTAAGTTAAGCATTCAGCAGCTTAGTCACCTTGGTAGCATAGCATTATTGTAACATGCCACTCACCTTGCCAAATGAACCCTTGCCCAAAACTTTAATAAAATTAAAATCCGACTGACGTGCCATATTCTTTTTCGGCAACGACTGCGTGTTCGTGTCACTGCGCATAACAAGTGGCTTCTTTTGTGAGGATTTCTGCAGAAATGGATTAAAAATGGAAAACAAAAAAAAAAGTAATATACATGACAGTTTGTCTTGCCGATTGATAATTGATTTGCTGCTATTGCACATTTGTGCACACGTACCCGCATTTGACTTTTGAGCTTGAGCAAATCCTCTTGTGCATCTGCACATGGCACATTGTAGAATTCACCCTCTTCCTGTGTGAGCAACTTAAACCAGCCATTGGTTGGATTCTAAAATCAACAGAAAAAAAAGGAATAACATTTTTTTTTTGCTTGTAACAGCTTTGGCATACAGAATTTGCAACTTTTGCACTCACCTTGATAATTTCCGATATGCCGAAGGACAGTGCGCCCATGAAATCATTGCGCGAGGTGCGATCCCAATCCCAGACCTCAATAAGTATGCGACGATCTTTGTCCTCCGGCTTGAGATCACTGTAAAGTAGACAGACAGGCAGGCAGGCGATTTTAGCAGACTGCTCACTAGGCATAGCTGCGCGGAGGAGGGGGGAAGCAGAGTCTACTTACTATGAAATGGTTTCATTCCATACCGGATTGAGGCATGCTTTTATAGTACGTGTCTTTTTCTTTGACTGATCCTTGTCGTCTGGTATAAGTTTGACCTTGACATACGGATCGCTTAAGCCATTAGGATCCATGGGTATGAGATTGCGTCCTTCTTTGACTGCAGTCGACATTAGAAGCAAAAAGTTGTACATTTTTATAATTTGAACACTTAAATTGCCCCTAAGCAGAACTTCAAAGCATTTGCATGGACATGATTAAAAAACTTTTTGCTGTCTGTAAAAATACAAAACCACTATGCCGCAATAACATGAATAACAACAACGACAAGAGCAAGAAGAAGAAGAAGAGTAAAAACAGCAGCAGAGAACAAAGCGCAAGCTTCATGAAAACATAAATAAGTTAATTTTTAATTAATTCATCAAAAGCATGGCGCTAAGTAAGTGAACGTGCCGGCTAAGCAAGTTCGTAGTGCTTTGGCCTCTGCGTCATGGCCTGCGCAGAAGTTCTCAGCTGCTGCGGAATAGTTGAGAACAACTTTTGCTTATTTGCTTTTGGCTAGTTGGCGAACACTTACAATAGGGACTGTGGCATAAAAAAATGGCGAAAAAAAATCACAGCTGCTCTGGCTGCTTGAATAAATAGCCAGCAAGTGACATTGCCAGTCAACTCTGGGGCATAACATTGTGGCAGGCATGACTGGCATTCATGGCTGGCAGGCGAAAGTTGTCTGCAACAAAGCAACTGCCCTTGGTCAGCCACAGCAGGCGGCCCCCGTGCACACTCTAGTGCAAAAAGCCATTGCATCTTTGAGGCAAGTTCATGCCACAGCAGCAGTGTCATCATTAACTGGCTGCTAACTGCAGCCATGTGCTAATCCGCCGTAAAACGCATTTGCCTATATGGGAATATGCGTCTTGAGTCGCGAGTCTCGAATCTCTGGGCAATTAGGCGCGCATATATGTGACAGACATATGCTGGCAGCTGTTTAGCAGCTTTTCGCTTGAAAACATCGCTGCCTGGTAAGCATTTAAGCTGCCGCGAACGCGACAAAGCTAACGTTAGCAGCTAGGCAGGCCTGAGCTCTGCAGGCAGGGCATCTTATCCTTATCCTTATCCTTATCCTGCTTTTATTGTGTTTGCTTTTTGTTTTTGATTGGCTTTTGTATGAAGCATTTAAAATAAAACTGTAGTGTAGTGTAATCTTGTTTGCTGCATTAAATTACATCGCTGCGCCACGTGTAGGCACTCAGCTCCTACCTGCCAGCGCACAGCTCCCGCATTCCACATTCCATGGTCTAAGTTTTTTTTTTGCCACAGAGCAGCTCCTGCGCCATGGCGCAATAAAAAGTAAAGCAAGAAACTGGCAAACAAAACTTTTGCAAACATTGTACGACACATTTTTTTCACATTCCCCACTAAAGTGTGTGAGAGAAAGAGAGCGAGGGATGCATGTAGCTAACGTCGGCGCCTGAGTGTATGCAAATGAAAAATACATTTGTAAAGCGCTTAAGTTTTAACCAATTACTGTAGTCGAAGTTTTGTAAGCCTAAGACACTCAACAGCGGCGCAGCAAGGCAAACAAAATAAAAACGAAAGAAAAAAAAAACCAGAAAAAATAAGTTATATGTTGTGCAGATATTTTGCGTTTTTATTTAATATTTTGTGCCGCAGTGTGCCGCTGCCTTGGCTTTTATTTTAAACTTGTTCGCTTTTTCATGCTGCTAATATGCCATGCGTTGCGCTCTTGCGGTCGTTTTAAGCTGCCCAACAGTGTGCGCAATAAGAAGTAAAATAAAAAAAAAATGAAAAGAATCCCGTATCTTGTTATAATATTTAACTTTATGTTAAGTTATGCAAAGTATGACAAATTCTTTTGGGGGTTCTGGCTGCTTTCGTTGCTTGCCAAGCTGTTACTCACGAGGTTTAGCGAAAAGTTTCTGCGTCTTTGCTGAAATTTCTCGCTGCCAAATGGGCTAACAATGTGCTTATGATTTGCATTAATTCATTATGTGCCAGCATTATGAATAATAATAATCATAATCGTCAAACATAAAAGGCAGGCAGCACTGCGGAATGCAATGCATACCAAGGCGACGCCGACGACAACAGGCAAGTGTCAAGATGAAAAACAACGAAAGAGTAAAATGATGAAAAATTCATTTGCAAGGACGCGCATTGTCTCGCATTATATTGCGCAAACAGCAGCAATGCCTTTTTAATGCATTTTAATTTCATTTGCAGGCGATAAACGCCAAACTGCCAGCCTGGCTGGCTGCTGACTGTCTATAAGTCAGCAATACGCTATCGTAGCTTCCACTAATTGGCAAATGCATAAAGCTGAAATTTAATTTGTTTGCTGTTACTTACTCTGCACGGTTAGATGATTCTCTTTGACGTTGATCTCCAGATTGATGCGTCCGCGGCGTTCGGTGTGATCGCAGCCGCATAAACTTGGCACGTTCTCCTTGCAACGTGCATGCACATTCATGTCACATGCTGCACAGATTTGCGTCGTTTGTCACACATTGTTTTGAAATAAAGATTAGTTGCTTGTTAGGTTTGTGGCATTTATGGTGAACACCAAGTACAAAAAAAAAATAAATAAATTTAAAAACGAAAAAGCAAGTATGGGAAAAAAGCAAACAAAAACAAAATCAAAAATAAAAGTAAACTTTGCGAAGACGTAAGATGTTAGCATGGAAGAAAGGTTTGAGGTATGGAAGTAATCATTGCACATAACATAACACATACACAGCTTATAATAGAGAAGCAGAGTGACAAAAAGACAGAGAAATATAGACAGACAGACAGAAATATAGCAGCAGACAAAGACAAAACATGTTATACTTAATAATAATAATGAAATATGCAAACTTATGCACTTACCTGCAGTTGCTGGCACTTGTGTGTGGCTGTGAGTGTGTGTGTGTGTGTGTGTGTGTGTGTGTGTGTGTGTGTGTGTGTGTGTGTGTGTGTGTGTGTGTGTGTGAACGTTAGTGTAGCTTAACTTAATGCAAGTACGTTGATGTAACTAATAGCAATTTTAGCTCTTAAAGCTGACACGCCTGCTGCCAATCAATCAGAAGAAATCCAATAAACATTTGTGCTACTTCGTTTCGCCTTGTTTGCCTAACATATGTGTAACCTATATTTTGTTTACTTTTGTCATTTTTTCCTTTTCTGGTTTTCTTCTTTTTTTTTTTTCATGGCCTGTTTGCAACAATTTTTCACAGCGCAACAGTTAATGCAACGTTGCTGGCATACGTTTGGGCACATTGCTGCACATTTGTCTTGCATAGTTGGCGGCGTATGTACGGGCATCAACATCAATTTGTTACATCAAACGCTTTGAAATCGTCGACTCGCAACGATTTTCATTTAAAAAACGGAAATGAAAGCAAAGCGCAGACACACATGCATGACTGCCTGCCTACTCACGCGCATACATGTGCAAAAGAGATGGCCTAAGACAAATGATAGCTCCAATGACAGAAACTGTTGCATAATTTGTTGCGCTCGCTGCATGTGACTGCGGCTGTGGCTTTTGTGCGCAAAGGGCAAAGCGTTGAATTGGAAATTATTGCAAATGGGATTGTAATCAGTTTTCCACAGCGCAATTTCTGCACTGTGCATGTTTCCATGTTACTTTTTTTTTATTATTTATTTATTTATTTGCTGCTGCTGCTGCTTCTTCATGTTTTTTTATTTTTTATTTTTGCTTGTTTCAGACCTAAATAAACCAATCTAATTGATATCGCTATTGATTGCTATCACATGGCACGTGTATACACGGGCACACATACAAACACACACACACACACACACAACACACACACGCATAAATTGACACGCGTAACTGCCAAGCAAGAATTGTGGCCATTGCTGATTTATTCTAGTAATTCTGAGAATTTCTGCTGCAGTGCACGTGTGCGGCAGGCAGCACCCAGGCGAAGCAATCAAATCATTTTCATTAATAATAGATTTCGGGTAAAAGTGCATGCTGTAATGCATATGGAGCGCTCAAGGATAAAAATAATGACAGTTTGCCTTATAATGGTCGCATAAAGCAATTTTGGGTATTTATAGACACACAGTACAGAAGCAGAGTACCAAGAAGAAGACGTCACTCACGCGTATGGCAGCTCTACCTACATTCGCACGGTGTTCGGCAAATTTTTAAAGATAAGAAATGCATATGGCAAAGGACCTTAATCTCAACGTAATGATAAACAACATTTTAAAAGCGTATTGCCAAAATTTATGCTCAGTTAATATAAGAAAATCAAAGCTTTAGTAAATCTGTTGCCATTTTGGACAATGTGCACGTCTCAAGTGAAAAGTACTTGACAAAATGACATAAGTGAAACTTGACAGAGCGTTGGCTTATATGTTATAGCTTAGCGAAGCTTTTGTCTTCAAAACTAAATATTTGTACAATGTTAAGGACATTAGAAGGATAAGGCTAGCGCTCTCTATTTGTTGATGCCATACTGATGTTGTTTGCATAACATACGTACAGATGTGTTGTGTTACTGAGCCATGCAGCCCTATGCAGTAACCGATGCGACTTTAAAGTGCATTAATTTATTTACTTTTTAATTGCAAATTAAAAATAATTTATATATATACATAGTATATTAAATCCGTATACCTCAAATAAAATAAAAAAAAAAAAAAAAATGTATATTTAAGTAAATGTGCCCAAAAGTATGCCAGACATTTTTACGCTTTTAAGACATATGTACTTGCTGGTTTTAGCACATATATAAAAATTTGGCTGAAGGCAAGACCAAGTGCCAATAGTCAAGCGTCTGGCCTTTACGCAACTTCACGCGTGAATTGTTAACAAAAAATTGCAATAAAGCCGCAAAGTATGCTATGAAAGAAGTGGGAAGCGCATTTTTGCTTTTTAGCCCTTTCACGCGAATTTTACGTCGCGAGCAGCAGTTAAAAACAAAAATTGCACGCTCATGTGTTAAATTACTTTTGTCAGTTTGTGCGCGAGCGCGCGCTCCTATAAGTAGGCTACACTGGGCTATGGGCATGCAACGGCGGCATGGGCGGTAGTGTTGCTGTTAATAAATGTGGCACTGTTGCGGCCAATGCCGTCACTCACACTGTACACTGAGCAGAGCAAAAAAGCGCTAAAATATTTTCAGCCATTCATCGCTGTAGACACACATGAGCACGGGCAGGGGCAATTCATGTTCTGCCGCATATGAAAATGCCAAAGTTTGCCAGTCTGTGTGTGCACTTTAACGTGTCCGCACTGTAGCGCTATTTTCTCATTATTTGCTGCTTTTGCAAGCCGACAGACACAAGAAGTAATCATTTTTATGCCGCATACATATTATAAGTGGCTCTGGCTATTAAAAATTAAAAACGCGCTGGCTCTTGTAAGGCTTTTCGCGTGTAAGCGGATATTGCCGCCATGCCATGTCAGACAAATAGAAAAACAGACAAACTGACAGACAGATACACAGATTGGCATACAAAAATGGCGGCCGCTTATGGCTTACGCTTTTTATGTTTTTTGTGTCCTGCTAAACATTGCAAAGGACTTTATAGAAAGTTTTATTCTTCATTTTTTTATATATATGTTTTTGTAAATTTGTTATTATTTTATTTATAAAAATAAATATATGCTAGAAGCAAGTCAGCACCCTTAAGTATGCTATGAAATTTGCAAAATTTATGTAGCAGAAATTTAATTTTGCATATTAAGTATGCCTTTTCGTTTCGTTTCGTTTTTTTTTTTTTCGTTTTTTTTTTGCTCTATTATATCTTTGCTCAATTGAATTTCTAGCGCCTTTTTTTATAATGGACTTTTAAGCCCACAGCATTATATTAAAAAATTGCCTAATTATTTTCGCGTGTTTAACTTTTACCATAAGCCAGCTAATTAAATTATAAAATTATGCGACGCAGTTGGGGAATGGAATTTATTAGCATTGGAAAGTTAATCTCTTAATTGGTTTGCAATTGTTTGGTTTGTGTAAAATGCGCACTGACTGTGTTACGTGAGGGCACAAATGTGTTTTGTTTTTTAATTTTGTACATGAGGGCAGCATAAATAAAGAAAACGCGCAGCTTTGCATTATTTTTTAGGATAGGGAACAGTAGGTAGCTAAAACAGGTAGAAAGGAGAGGTAGATAGGCCAATTAGGTGGCGTAGGTGGATAGGTAGAGGTAGGTAGGCATAATACAAGGCTTATGTGTAAAAAAGCTTGAAAGCTATACAGCTGGCCTTTGCTTAAAATATACATAAGGCAGTGTGGCCATTTTTAATTAGCTTTAATAAACTGCTTCGCTTACGTTGCTGCAGAAGTTCTTATATAGTCTCAATTGGCTGTTGATGCAGCGCATCGATAACTGTAAGCTTTGCCTAAATTGCAATTGTGTCAGCTACGATGACTTTCAAAAATTCGGTAGCTACCTAAGCTAACATTAAAGCCTGCCTATCTTAATTTTTGTTACTCAAGCATTGCTGTACGTTCTTTTTAGCGTTTATATTCAAGTAGGGCTTTGCGCTTATGCATGCCAACTGCGTAATCCTTTTCACTGGCATTAATGCCATGCCGAGTACGTGTCAGTTGTATACAAATTAAATACAATAAACATGTTTAATTAAGTTGCATAATGAAAGCACACAAGCAAAAACATTCTTAAACCAATACAAAACAAAATAATGAACTCATGCGTTGCGAAAAATCAACCCACAGAACATAACAAAAAAGTAAAAACAGAACAAAGAGAAAAAAAAAAAAAAAAAATTAAAAAAAATTCTAAACAAAGGACAAAACAATTACAGAGCTCATTGAGCACAAATACATCGGCACCCGCATGCAAACAGCAGCACTTACACCTACACACGCACACACATACACACGCACACACACACACACACAGTTTGGCATTTGGTACAGTTTGCAAGCATGTCCTGTCCACATGCAGGAGCATTTTCACATTTTCAGCCAACGACGGCAAGTGTGCGACATGCGCTGGCTAAACCAAAAACTACGCAAGTATTATTGGATGGAGTCCATGTGCGCGGCTCAGGCTGCGGATGCGGTTGCGATTGCCAACACAGCCACTAACCGACTGTCCATACGCCTGCTGGCTGCTGCCTGCCTTGTAGGCCTTTTTGTTGTTGCCATTGTTTTTTCTTTTTTCGTTTTTTTTGCTCGCATTGTTGCTGCTGCTGGTGTTGCTTGGTGCTGCTGTTGTGATAATGGCAACCGCAGCTGTTTGTACTGCTCGTTTGTATAAAAACGTCACCACACACACACACACACACACACACACACACACACACACACACACACACACATTCACACACTCGCACTCTCATTCACACTGTCTCACTCTGTGTGTCACCCTCTGCAGTCAGCGGCACTTTTCTGATGCTTTTGCGGTTTTCACATTTTCCGCTACAAGTAAAATGTCTCCGCTTCTATGCGTATTGAATTTGTTTGCTCTTGTTGTTATTATGTTTGTTTGTTTGTTGTTGTTGTTGTGGTTGTGGCTGTTGTCATTTTGTGCTATTTTTGCCAATATTTTTCTTTTTCATTTTGTTTTGCTTTTGGTTTGTTATTATTGTTGTTTGCTGCTAGGCTGACTTGTTTTTATGCCACTCAGGCGCAGCCAAGCGTAAGCAATTTATTTGTTTGCATTTCAATGTACATAAGTGATATTGCCAAAAATTGGATTCACTGTGGCATTCAGGGTTATGCCTATTGCTCAATTTTTTCGCTCTCAATGCTTACATTAAATTTGAATGAGTCTGTTTTGTTAAATGTACACATACACTTCGAAATACTTCAATTTTTACTAACATAATATTTATGTGTAATTCTACAAAAATGCTTGCCTACAGTATGACTTCATTTGTGTCACTGTAGTATGCGCGTTTTTATGCATTAAAATTTCTGCTTTGTGCCTATGCTAAAGTTACAAATGTTTATTGGTATAACTACGCAATCAAAGTGCACAGTATAGGGTTTTTGTTGTTGTTTGTCCTTAGCAGCAAAGGACAGTGCTGTGGTCTGCGTTGTCTGTGGGTTTCAACTTTCCCGTTTAGCTGTATTAGTTACAATTTCCTATTTGACCTTTACTTGTTTGCCTTTTGGTTCCAATGAGCTGCGTTTATGCACACTTGAGGTGTGCTCCAGGCATGTGTGTATATGCATAGGTCACATATGGTAATAGACAATAAGCAGGCAGGCCAACTATGTTGTGTGTGTTGCGGCTTTTCATTAACAAGAATACATGGCTTTGTGAGCTTCTACTGTATGGACGTTTCTATATGGCAGCAGTTGTAGTTTAATTGCTTTTAAGAATACAGTTGACTGCGATTTGTAATAAATTGTTTGTCCTGGTTACCTTTATATTGATTAACTTGACTATGTTAGTCAAAGCAAAAAGGGAATTTCTTGGAAATATAGAATGCCATGCCATATGCAGCTTAGGCCACTCTACGTAACTGTATACATGTGTTTGTGTGTGTATGAACGTGTTAACTTAATTTATATCGACTTCAAATTTCTGCTTTAATGAACTTTTTACAGTAGGCTAGGCTGGAGTTCCACCCTGGCAATTTTAATTATTATATGGACTTAAAAACCTTTGTTCCTATTTTTTTTTTTTTTAATTACTCAAACTTAAATTTGTTATTAATTTTACATTTTACTTTTTTTTAAGTCAATGTATAAGTTTAATAAATAATATATAGTATTTATTTCGAATTTTCATCTTTCTGTATTTTTGTTTTATTTTAATTTTAATTTTTTTTTTATTTTAAACCGACAGCATAAAAAACAGCTGTAAATAATTGGCTCATTTCTCGTTAAAACTGTTTAACATTAAGACAAAGTCGGCGCTTAAATTTGTATTAAAATTAAATTGAATTGAAGCAGCCTGAAATGCCATTAAATACCAATTTTTGTCAAATAAAAAGAAATAATTCCCGGCTGATATTGAGCCATTAGCTAACATCAGCATGGATTGTAAATTTGTGTTACTCAAATATGCCTTGTGAACTTAGAAGTAGAAAATTGAAATTGCATTATTCAGCCGCAATTTTTCAATTAGGAACTCTTTGAGTAATATTTTTGCTGTGTACAGCCGCAGGGCAGCGGCAGCGTATCAAAGAAAACTGGCTGAGTGCGTTCACTGATTTTGCCATGACAAAGTTCTGATTAAAATCTGCGCATGAAAGCCACACAGCATGGCAGCGTGGCGGTCAAACCGCATACCCCACTGGCAGCCAGCCACATGGAACAGGAACTGTTGATGTTTGGGTGTTTGTGTGTGTATATAAATACATACCTTTTATTTACTCTATAAAGTTTGAATATTGAGCGTAAATATTTTAATAATAAAAAATTCATTTAACTTACATAAAAAAAAAAAACCGCAACAGCAGGCAAATATTGAATGTGTAATTTCTTTATTTTGGTTTTTTTTATTTATTTATTTTTTTTTTTTTTGTTGTGTTAATGAAAAGCATAACTTATGGCATACATGTTCAAACAAGCACAAAAAATGCATATTAACAGCAAATTAAATTTGTTAAATTTTTTTTTTAAGTAAAGGCAATCAAAAAATAGCAAAAACTAGTCTAGCCTACTTAAACGCCTGAAAGTATGCTTAAGTAAGCGTGCTTCACATAACACATAGATATAATGCAGATAAGTGGGCACTTGGCAAAATGCTAACAACCCGACACAACAACAATACGAACAAGAACAACAACATAAGCATTACTAATTGAAAAATGCGACAAACACAAAAATCTATACAATGTTTGAAATGAGCAGCAAATTTTGCCTATGGTATGCGACGCATGAGAATGACGAGTCATGGTCTAGGCCAGAGCAGCATAGTACATTAACGTAACGTAACGTAAGGTAACATAATGCAGTAACGTAACACAAACAAAGTTGAACACAAACAAAAACAAGCACAGGAAAACCGAGTGACTCTTGTGTGGCCGGTATGTACGAGTATGCAATTATTAAGTATGGCTATGAGCTAGAACTGCACAGTCACTTGAAACGTAACGGAACGAAATATGAGACGAGAGGCAACAAAACACGTATGTGTATACACACACACACACACACATGCATATACAATTAGGCTATACTACGCTTATATGTGTGTGTGTGTGGTTATATTTAGTTATTATTTTTTTTTTTATTTTTTTTTTTAGCTGATTGTTGTTTTTGTGGGTGTGACTGTCACTTGAGAGCATTTACCTCGACACTTGAGCCCCTTGTGTGTAATACCATGCAATAGTGAACCGCAATGATCGCAAAACATCGGCGATAGAAAGGCGACGTTGTGCCATTTGTGCGGCATTTGATGCGCCTGGGAATTGGATTGGGAGAAACTAATGGAAAATTAACTCAGGTTTTTCTTTTATGATTACCATTTTCAACATAAACTAATGAGTTGTTAAAAAGTAGGTGTAGTTTATTTATGCGAAACAGGACACCACATAAATAAAGTATAAAGAACAACAAAAATAAATAAAATAAAACAAAAACAAATAAAAATAAAAGAAAAAAAAAACAAATAAAATAGCACACATGTTTTTAAGAGAATGTTTACAATGGTTGGGCACATGGCGTATGCGTAATATTTATATAGTAATTTTCATATGGTTTGAGTAATGAAATAACTAACACGTAGGAATAATTATATATTTGTTTATGTAATGAATTGTATGTGTATTAATGCAAATTTGCATATTAATGTAAGACAGCAATTAGTGAAACTTTTTACGCATGAGTGAGCGGAATGGGACATAATGTGCCAGAAAACTTTAAAGAGAATATGTCAACGACATTGCTTAGCGAAATACGTAGCCAGTGCGGCATTAAGGTATTCAAGCCATGGCTATATATGACAGCTTGTGCTAAAGGAGCTGCTAAGGACACAGCTGGCATATCGAATGCATTACTAACACAGCAAGGCGCAACTTAACAGGCATACGACGGACGATCTATCAATTAAAAGCGACAGCAGGACATGGCTGCTCATGTTCGATTTGCGTAGATAAACTGCAGAGCAAAGCAAAGCAAACCATGCTCGCCAGCTAGAAAACTGGCCTTGGGATTTCTGTGCAAATCAAAAATTAAAAATGAGCTGAAATCTTAGAGGAAACGTTTTCTGTGTATGTGTGCGGGCATATAGCAGTGTGTGATTGTGTGTGGCTATGGCAGCTGGGTCTCACACAATGCATTGTGGAGTGAGTGAAACTGTGTTGATTTGGCAGCTGTTTGCAATTTGTAGTTCCAACTTAAATGAAAACATTTTACAACAAAAACTGTTAAACAGGCCTCACCTTTTGTTATGGCAATTTAATATGGCGCAGCAATTCTTGCGCTAATTAACCTGTGTGCCATGGTCGCCATTGAAAAGGATGTTGTGTGCTTCAAAATAGTTTACGCTGAGGCTGTGTGTAGCTTATCTGGCAACTCAACTGATTATAGCTAAAGTGCAACGTGGCGTATGTGTAATATATGAAAATTGCTTAATATATAAATATTGGCTGGCATGAAAGCCACAACAATGTGCTGCATATTTTGGCATGTTGTTAAAATAAGCGAAACAGTTTCCGTTTCAGTTTTTGCTGCTGTTTTGTTTTTCTGTTGTTTTGTTTGTTTTTTTGATACAAACAATATGCGAACAGCTGCCAAACAGTTGTTCGCACGTTTCCGTAAAGATAAAATGGCGCAAAAATTATATTAAAGCTGTAGAAAGGCGCAAAAACAAAACTGACATGAAAACGTTTTATCTTTGCCACTGACGAAAAATGTCGCATACGCTTTGATTGAACAAAGCAGCCATGCCTGCTGCCCAGCTACTGCACGACAGTGACGACGAACAGCATTGAAGATACACGACAACGGCGGCAGCATGCCTACATACGTTGTGGCATACACACACACTCAAACATACACATACACACACACACATAGCACAACGTATACAAATAAAAATCCATACAATTGCTGCCTAATCCGCTCAGTCCATGTGAGTATGCAAGGGGCACACAATGCCTGGCTGACTGCTGACTGCTGCTTGCCTGCCAGTTAGTCTGCCTGTATGTCGCTCTAAAACTGCCAAGGATGTTTGCAAAACACACACATAAAAAAAAAAGAAAAAAACAAGCAAACAGGAAAGCACAAAAATCAAATAAAAACTAGAAAGGCAGGGCTATAGTCGGGCGTAACCGACTATAGAAAACCCTGTACCGAAGCCAAAACTTAATATATTTTTTTGTTGCTTTAATATTTTGTATTCATTATGTAAGGATATCTCAAGAAAAAAAAATTTTATTTTTTGTAAAAGCCATTTTTCGGCCGTTCGTTCCTATTGCATCTATATGTTATAGTGCACCGATATTTATCATATTTAGGAATATGATTTGAATTTACTTAGGATCAAAAAATCCAAAATTTGGTAACGATATCTTAATAAACAAAAAATTTTTTCTCAGTAAATGTTGTTTTTCGGCCGATCCTTCCTATGGCAGCTATATGTTATAGTAAACGGATATTTATAATATTCGGGAATATTATTGGATATTACTTAGAATTGGTAAATCCAAAATTTGATAACGATTGCTTAATATACAAAAAAGTTTTTCTCAGTAAATGTTGTTTTTGGCCGATCGTTCCTATGGCAGCTATATGATATAGTGAACCGATATACATAGTTTTTAGATATGTGATTGGGCATTAGGTAAAACAATTAAATCCCAAATTTGGTAAACATATCTTAAAAAATAAAGCGGTTTTTGTTACTAAATATGGCTTTTCGGCCGATCATTCCTATGGCAGCTATATGTTATAGATCGAATATCGACAAAAAACTCATTATGCCTATGGATTGGCAGAGTCTTCGTGCAAAATTTTGTGATTGTAGGTCTTATCGTTTCTGAGGTCATTGCGTTCATACGGACAGACGGACAGACAGACAGACGGACATGGCTAGATCGACTCGCCTTTCGATGCTGATCAAGAATATATATACTTTGTGGGGTCTGCCACGCCTCCTTCTGCCTGTTACATACATTTGCACAACTTTAATATACCCTTTACCATTTTTTGGTACAGGGTATAAAAAAAAAACAACCAAAAAAAAATATATCCTAAGCACATTGAAGCAACATGAGCTGCATATGACCCGCCGCCATACGTGTGAGCGTCTAAAGGTCTGTCCCTACTTATGAGGTCGTCTTCGCTGGCGCGCTGTGTATTTTTTGATTTTGAACTCATAATGTCAAACCTTGAACTCATCAGCAGCGCTCTGTAAATGTAACTAAGAAGCTGCAGCTCGCGAGCAAACGGCGGAACGTTGTTGGTGTGAGCGAGTGGGTGGCACAACCTGAGCCTCAGCCTGAGCCTGAGCCTGAGCGTACATGACGTTGGCTTTTGCCATTGGCGTTGGTGTTGGCGTTGTCCCACTCGCCTTGTGCACAAGGCGCACTTGTGTGTACGAGTTGCCTCGGCAATGACAGAGCCAAAGTAGGCTAACGAAGGACATTGATAGTATTATTTCGGTGCATAAAAGCAACGAGTTGCTCTCTGTTGTACTTGTTCGTCTGCTTCTTCTTCTTCTTCTCGTTGTTGTCATCGTCGGCGTGTTTTGTTTTCATGTTTTCATGAGTATGCTTGTGTTTGTTGTTGTTGCTCGATTTGTTGCATTTGTTGTATTTATGGTAAGCAAGTCCGTTTATTTATGGCTGCTTGTTCTTACACCCAACGCTGTGCATTGTACAAGTGTAAATGTCATTTGTGCTGCTACACCAGCTTTGCAGACATTAATAATGCAATCACAAAAGTATTTTGTTTTGTATATTTTGCTTTTCTTTTTTTTTGAGTATTTTATTTTTTTTTTGGCAACCTTGCTATAACAGCTTAAGTTGCAGCGCATCGTTGCCTACTCCCAAGACAGGCGCACGAAATCTCATGACGCAAGTAACGCATCAACGCAGTTGAGGAAAAATTCGTAAATAATACTCATGCACAAAAAAATAAAAAAATCATCATCAAGTGTGTGTCATTGAATGTCAGGCGTGAAAATTATGCCTTGCGCTTGACATTAAATTCATTGTCAACGCGTGCAAATTTGCTGCCTTGAGCTGTGCCATACACCGTTAGAAATTTTATGCTAGATTAATAAAGTTTTGCCTGCAGTGACTTAATTTAATGTGGAATTTATATATTATTTACTTAATTTTTTTTTTTAAATTTTTTTGCCATATACTCTCATATAGAACTCTATGTGGCATCTGCCTGAACTTTAGGGTCACAAATTTTGCCGATTCATTGGTTTGTGAATGTGAGGCGAAAACGAAAAAGCACAAGCAAAATATTTACTGCAATTCAAGAGAAAAACTCACTTTAGTGTATTCTTAGTAATATGAGTCTTTAAAGCTTTACATATATTCAAATTTTTTGCTTAAATAATCTTATAAAACTCGTTTTTTGCATTAAATAATATTTCACTTGACCTCAACCGTTTGGCAATGTCTGCTGCTGGCAAAATGTTTGATACAAAGCTAGCATAACTTTGCTCATTTGTTTTTATTAACTTGCATTTGGCAACATATGCAGCAAATTATGTTGAACATTTCCGTTAGTCATTGAAAAAATATTCAATCGAAATGGCATTAGTTTATGTTTAGCAAATAAATGTCTTTTAAACAAAACATGGCGATTATCATTATGACAACTGGCACCAGTC
This sequence comes from Stegana nigrithorax, assembly GCA_037044495.1. Lineage (NCBI taxonomy): Eukaryota > Metazoa > Arthropoda > Insecta > Diptera > Drosophilidae > Stegana > Stegana nigrithorax. Next base: position 53,677 of record JBAMBQ010000657.1, on the reverse strand, counting down.
TGTGACTATATCAAAATGCATATACTAAGTTATTTAAGTAACAAAACATAAAGGCACATTAGCCTAAGCCAATAGCCGCATATACACATATATGATAGAATAATAAATGCTCATATAATATGATGCTTACCCTGTGAGTATGTGTGTGTAGACCTGCTGCTTTATGTCGACTATAAACATTAAAAAAACAAATACATCTATGCCAGACACTGCTGCGCCATTGGGATTAAACCCATGAAGCACGCGCCACATATAAAGTGCAATACACTAAGCTACAGGATCGCGCACCTTGCGCTTTAGAGTTCAATACACTAAGCTTTGAGCCAAATAGGCTTTAATATGAGGTTACACATTAAGCAAATAATTGCTGGCATAAGCCTTTTCATGGTGTAATGAAATATGAAGTGGCCTGCTTTGTTGTTTTTCATGTGAAAAGAGATGCAAACAAAGGGCTGTCAGTCAGTGGCGCGTCACAAAAAAAAAAAAAAAAATAAAAAAAAATAATGGCTAAAACGAATCAAACAAATAAAATATATATATATATATATAAAATAAAATGTGGGTAAAAAAACAATAAAACGTATTCAAATAAATTTAAAAAATTATTCGCGTCAATTTATCACATGCCTTTGCTTTGCGCTTTTGAATTTTTCGCTTTTTGTTTGCGTTCATGCTTTGCTGTTTTTTGTGAATTTATTGCCTTTGTCTCACATATGCACGTATACGCTTAAGTATAATATATATACCGTATAAGGAGTATACAGATATATATGCGCTGTCATGCCGTTAGCTACTTTTTTTTTCTGTTGGCAATTTCCTTTGGTAATTTTATATAACTGGCAAGCAGCATATTAACAACTGATGCCTGATAACGAAAAAACATAAAAATAAAAAGGCAAAAATAAATAAATAAATTGCCATGTCATTTGCTTTGACAAGAGTGATAAATACGCGAATATCAGAGCACTCACATCTCATGCTGCATATAGTGTCACTTGGCAGGGTATGGTAGAGATATGAGCGCGGGCATTTGGCATTTGTTTAAAGTGATGATGACTAAAAGTTGATTAAAGTGTTAGAAAACACACAAAGCAAAGTGAAGCCACACATGCGTGCCCATTGCTTAGTGAGCTTAGAACAGCAGCAAGTTGAATAAGCACAAATCCTAACTTCGAGGCTATCACTATCTATATGTATATAGATGTATATGCACTAGTGTAAATGCCAATTTTACTGTAGTTTGTGCTGTCACTGCATTAAGCTAGTACCAGCGCAGTTAGCCTGCCATTGTACAGCTTTTGGTTCATGCTGGCGCCTGAAAGCATGTAGTAGTTTTTTTTTTTTTTTTCAAAAACTTTATTGCACTGACATAGGCTTACATTTGGCTCAATTAACGTTAGACCAAAGTAACTCACATTGCAACACGTACACATGGGGCATACACACGCACGCACAGTAACAAACGCACAACTGCGTGTAGCGGCACCTAGCAAAGGCCTTAAATGATTTACAGGCTCGTTGGCATGTAAATAAACTGTCAACCGAGTGTAGATAAAGCTGCTGCTGCTGCCTATCTACGCGTGCCTAACATTGCTGAAAAAATTCTACGACATGCTTAAGATATGCGCGCTTTAACGCTTTGCACACTGGCTGATAAATGCCAACAGGATAACAAATTTACGCATGCTCTAAGTACGCATGCATGCGTACACTCCCACTCACACTCACAGCACCTAGAGACACAGTTACACTGGCACAGGCACAATTTTCTTCACTTCATCATAATTTCAACTAAATTTCAGCACGTGCCAAACAATTACCTATCAAGCGCTCAAGATCTATGTGCCATTGTTGCTTGCCTTTTCTTATTTTCGGCAATACAATAAATGTCAGCTGGCAATAAAAAAAAAAAAAACAAAATATAAATAAAAATAAAAGCAGCAGCGTTACTCCTGCTCGGCGCTGACACAGTTATCAATTACGCCTCCGTCGTTAGACATACCATACACTATGCAGGCCACATGGCGTATGCGTGTTGTTTATATCTCCCCGCCACCTCAGCCTAGGGGCGAGCATGTGCTAAATGCTGCCTATGCCAAGGCCCAATTTCATTGCCATACGTTTATATTTATTTTTCGCTTTTCTTGCTGCTGCTGTTGTGGCTGTTGGTTTTGATTTTTATTTCTATGCTTGCGGTGGCATTGTTAGTGTAAATTGGCTATGACAGGCTTAAATCCACACACGCATACACAGCAGCACGCACTCAAGTGACAATAAAGGACCAATCATTTTTAGATAAACTTGCTGACTCATACCTGACTATATGCTTCCCGCATATGATTTCTTTTGTTTGCTTTGTTTGCACACCTGCAGATAATTGATTTATTTCCTAAAGATTGTGTTCAGATTGCAATATCAACGCATTATTTTCTGGTTATTGTAATAAAACTGTATACAAATATTTGCGAAGAACTGCTGTGCGAAAACGTGATGAACATTTATGTGTTTTTATGGTGTGTGTATGTATGTAGAACGAGTGCTGATTGTCTAATTGTATTTATAGTAAATGCAAAATTCCAGGAATTTTGTATATTTATACCCTGTACCAAAAAATGGTAAAGGGTATATTAAAGTTGTGCAAATGTATGTAACAGGCAGAAGGAGGCGTGGCAGACCCCACAAAGTATATATATTCTTGATCAGCATCGAAAGGCGAGTCGATATAGCCATGTCCGTCTGTCCGTCTGACCGTCTGTCCGTCTGTCCGTATGAACGCACGGATCTCGGAAACGGTAAGACCTACAACCACCAAATTTGGCACGAAGACTCTGCCAATCCATAGGCACAACGAGTTTATTTTTTTTTTTCGATATTCGATCTATAACATATAGCTGCCATAGGAATGATCGGCCGAAAAGCCATATTTAGTAACAAAAACCGCTTTATTTTTTATGATATGTTTACAAAATTTGGGATTTAATTGTTTTACCTAATGCCCAATCACATATCTAAAAACTATGTATATCGGTTTACTATATCATATAGCTGTCATAGGAATGATCGGCCCAAAAACAACATTTACTGAGAAAAACTTTTTTGTATATTAAGCAATCGTTATCAAATTTTGGATTTACCAATTCTAAGTAATATCCAATAATATTCCCGAATATTATAAATATCCGTTCACTATAACATATAGCTGCCATAGGAAGGATCGGCCGAAAAACAACATTTACTGAGAAAAACTTTTTTGTTTATTAAGATATCGTTACCAAATTTTGGATTTATTGATTCTAAGTAAATTCAAATCATATTCCTAAATATGATAAATATCGGTGCACTATAACATATAGATGCCATAGGAACGATCGGCCGAAAAATGGCTTTTACAAAAGAAAAAATTTTTTTTTCTTGAGATATCCTTACGTAATGAATACAAAATATTAAAGCAACAAAAAAATATATTAAGTTTTGGCTTCGGTACAGGGTTTTCTATAGTCGGTTACGCCCGACTATAGCCCTGCCTTTCTAGTTTTCATATTGCCTTGTCAATATAACTATAAAAGAAACTACGAGGGCATGTCAATAAGTTATGTGACAATCTGCGCAGCTTTTCAAAGGCTCCTGTCCTGTTCTTTATTGTTGGCTACTAAATCTGCAAACATCTGCATATGAAACATTGAGGGATTTAAAAAGTATCCGCAGTTTTTGAAGGTGTTGATGCCCATATATCGCAATACTGTTTAAATCACAGAATATATGTATATTTGACTTATAAAAATTTTTAAAGCAAGTCTGGTTAAGCTCTGATGTAGTATGCTTCTTCGACACTGTATTATCTAGACAAACATTACAGTGCTGCACGAAATGTGTTGAACATGCCAGAATAAATGCAAAAAATGTACAAAATGTTATTAGATGAGCTCACAAATTATATTATGAGCATGGCTTAAAAAATTTCAATCAAATTAAAAAAAAAAAAAAATAAAACTGATTGCAGAGAAATCTAATAATTTATTGAATTACCCTCGCTTAAGTAAACAGCTACCTACACACATATAAATTGAAGCTTGAGTTCTGCAGCGTTGCTTTGACTTATTTGTTTTCAATGAGAATTGCTGCTGAATACTTTTGTGTAGCAATTTGCGCACTGAGATTTCTATGCAGTATATTGCGAAAACCTTTGAGTTTATTATTATTATTATTAGTTTAGTGTTTTTCGAAAATTGTAACATGAAACGTTATATTCATGTGCAGTTAACTGTAGCTATAGTTGAGCCTGTTGTGTGTGTGGCAATTGTAAACTACGTGAGTTGGTGCCCATGTCTTAGGTTGATTTATATGGGTAGTTTGTTAAATTGGCTCAATAAAAATCAAATTTGTATTGATTGCCGCTTGTCGTTGAGCTTCGACGCTTCTCTGAAATATTGTTCAAATTACACTTGACCTTATAGTATGGTATATGTGTTTCGTATGCTCGTAGATTTACGAAGTAGCTTGTGTATCACATAGCAGCTAAGCATATGTGTGTGACTATGCAAAGAAGAAGTAGAAGCAGACATTACCTGTCATTTATTGATTCTCAAGGACTATTTGACTGTGGGCATGTAAAGCGCGTTTGAAGTTGACTTGGCTCTAACTTTGATTGACAGTGGCAACGCTTGGCATTGGACAGCGCTGAAGTTCGTAACCTTGTTGTTTTCGAGTGTAGCACAGCAGTATATGAAAATTTATATGGGTGCTCTATAGGACACATATGAAATTGAGCTGTGCTATTGATAATTATGCATATTAAAAAACAGAAAATTACAGTGAATTACGCAAATATAAGCCACTTATCAATTTGCATGAGGGTACTGAAATTCTCAGCAGGTGTCTCAAAACAATCAAGATACCGAGAATTGTTGTCAATTATTTTATTTTCATAAAAAACTAGGTGCGTCTGTAAATTTCGTAAAAACGTAAATACGCTGCTGTTCGCTTACACAATAAATATGCACATTTTTTTTTTCTGTAATTGCTTTCATTTTTTGAAACAAGTGTCCAAGTGTCCACAAAATAACAATTAAAGGCGACACAATGGCAAGGTTTTTAAGCAGACCCCCGAACTCTTCGCAATGATTCGAATATTTAGACAAAATTCATTTGAAATACATTCGCAAACGCATGAAATAGCTGAATGACAACAACAAAAAAACAGAACAAATAATAAAAACAAAAACGAAAAAAAAAAAAGAAATAAAAGTTAAAAAAGTAAATGCTAAAATAAATAAAATGCGTCGCTTGTTGCACTTAGCAAACAGCACCTAAGTGATTTACTCTTGCAAATGAATGACAGACATGCGGCATGGCAGAACTGACAGACCGGCAGACTCGACGAACCTCAGACCCGTAGATTGGTTGCAATGCCAGCCGTGATGGGGTGCGGCAGTTGAAACGTTGCCAAGTCAAAATATGCGTAGAAACAAATAAAAACGGAAACAGCACAAACTGAACCGAGCCAAGTCAAGCCGAGTGCCAGCTACAACAACAATAGCAGGCACACTTATGCAGTCGAAAGACAATTGCAGTATAAACAGTTTTATGACGATTTTCTATTTGCTCACACGAGTGACTGGTTACAGGCTACACGCCAAGACAGCGCACAGACGACCCCACTACTGCGTACAGACACCGGCATAGCTGCGCACATATATCCTTGCGCAACTATAAAGTCATACACATATACAGCAAAAATTTTTGCGGTATTTAAGTTTTAAAGCGTGTCATAGTCAAGGCATAAAACACAATTGCTGCCAGCCAAAGTCGCTGAGTCATGGCATAACTTTGACAGTGTAACTCAAAACTTTTATATGTTGTTAAATTTCTCATGCCAAGGCGTAGTTCGACGCTATGCAGTCTAATTTGTCTATTACAGAGGCATAATGCAGCCACAAATGAGCACATGGAACGTGCCACACATATATCAGCTATGCGGAAGTAATGGCTACGGGAGTGGGGTTCGGAGGCAACTGTTGGCCTACTTTGACTGCTTATGTAACGGCATACGGCATATTTAGCAACAGATATTTAACTTAAACGTGTTCGCTTACAGTTTTTAATTTAATTTGCGGTGTGTACTATGCTTCGTCCTAGCCGCGCGCCAAAAAGCATAGATGCGTCCTTTTGTTGTTAGTTGTGTTGTTTGTTGGTTTGGTTTCATGTGAAAGTGTGTGCATAATTATGCAAATGAGTGTTGTAAAATGTTCGCTAAATGCAAAAGTACAATTTGAGGGGCCATCAAAAAAAAAAAAAGAAAAGTATAATAAACAACTTTGAAATATTCTACACAACAGTTTTGTTAATTAACAGCAAACCTAAGCGCATTTTGTTGTCAAGCTTTGTTTTTTAAGTGGTTTGCTGCTATAATAGGGTTTTTATATACATAAATGGTTTACAAATTTAATATAAGTCTTATGCACACATTAACACAAACATACACGCACGCGCGCGCACAGACATGCATAAAAGGAAATTTGGAATGGCTTTAGTGGGTTTTGACAGAGTTAAAAGAGCTTAACAGACCGTTAATAGCGCGTTAACAGTGTAGGGGTTTCAAGCAAATATTTACAGCGGTAAAGTAACAATTAACAAACTGTTAGCGACACAAATAGAGATTAAGGCAGAGCGACAGACAGAGAGAGAGAGAGAAAGAGTAAGAGAGAAAGAAATAGCATTTGATAGTAGCAAAGTTAGAGGGTAGAGAGTTGAAAAGCGGGCAAGAAATAGTAAGAGCACAGGAAAAAGTTGTAGAGTGTTTTGGCATAAATTGAATTAAAATTTAATAAAATTTTTTTTTTTTTTTTATAATTTTGGTTTCCGTGGGGGTTCAGCTTACATTACCTGAACATTTCAGACCCTGATGATAAATGCCATAAAGCAGCGACCCGCAATGATCGCAAAATGTTGGTCCTGCATATGTGAATGGTTCGAAATGGTGTTGAGTTTTTGGTGCGTCCTTTTAGTTTTGTATTTTTTTTTTTTTCGTTTTTGTATACAAATTTTAATTCGATTTGGTTGATGTATTGCGCAGTGCCACAAGTTTTGTTTGTATGAATAATATTTTTTTTTTGATTTATTTTATTTATTTTTTTTTTGTGAATATTGGTGAGCACATGAAAACATACAAATAAAATAATATATAGACAAAAATAACAATATGCAAATACAATATTTTCTTTTGATATTTATGTTTCTGATTTTTATATACTATATGGTTAACGTTATGTGGTGATGATGCATATAAATGTTGGCATTGTTTTTCAAATTCTGTTTATTATTTGCGCTAACATATTTTATTGACACAACGTCAACGCCAAATGTATTTCGCCACTTTTGTAGCGTTGTTGCTTTTTTGTTTTTCTCGAGTGTTTATTTTTTTACTGTATTTTTAAAAAAATACACTTTCAGCTGCGTTGTAATGGCTTCGCATGGCAAAAAGTAAATAAAATCAAATTTAAAATATTGCAAGAGCTCAACAATGGCTCACAGAACGCTACTTAACAAATTTAGCAGCTATGTCAATGACACGCTGTGTTATATGCCAAGTGTAAAAGTTCGCGGTTAAACCAATTTAAATTGTTAAAAAAAAAAAAAAAAAAAAAATGGATTAGAATAAAAAACATTAGTACACATGTAAAACTAAAGTAAAACCAATAGGTAAAAGTTTGCGCACTTAAGTTTGCAAAAGTTGCTTGGCTATTTTTGTTGCACTTGGCACAAAGCTAAACCGACAAAAGCCAGCAGCTTTGCAATAGTTGCATCAGCTGTTGCCATAAGCAATGGCAATGGCGTTGTGCGTTCAACAGAAAATAGAAACAAGAAATGCATCAACAAAGTTGGCAAGTGGCAACAAACACTTGTCATGGCTTACTTATGACATGTGATGACGTATATTAAATAAAAATAAAAAAGAATAAAAATAAAACACAAAACGCATTTTCAACCTTTTTTTGCAAAGTACGTCATGGCATATACGCAATATTTAAAGCGCATACAAAAGTATGCAAAGTATTCATTTGCTATGCCAAAGCCATTAGAACGCACTTGAACAAAAGGAAAAAATCCAATATAGCCATAACAGTTGACACAGCTTTTCCGTGTTTCTGTTGTTTTGAGTGTTTGTCCAGATTTGTGATTTCTATTTTAGCTATGTTTATTTTATGCTTTATAAATTGGTTTTTGTAACTTACGGAATCAATGCCTTTATCCTTGCCGGGGCAAATGAATGTGACATATTCATGACAACGCTTGTGCACGACATAGGAGCAAACTAAAATCATATGATATATGTAAATGATTAATTAGTATACAAATCGAAAATATAGCACATAGTAAGTGCAGCACTTACCTTGACACTGAAATCCTTGTTTGCCAAAACCCCTGAAAATATGTTGATAAAAATAATTCATAATGATAAAATGCATATACAATTTAATTACATGTACAAACTAATGCAAATGAGCAAAACTCAAAGTCGTTACCATAAACATTTAATTTGCGTACTCAACTAATACGTATCAATAAGTTAAGGTTTTCATGTTGGTATTGTTGTTGTTGCAATTGACTATGTCTGGACAACTGTAACATGGCAAACCTAATTTAGCTAAGTCAATATGATTAAAGTTGAAATTTAATAATAAGCAGACAAGTTCGAGTTGGCTAAGCACAACTTTGGCAAATATTGTGTGCGTGTGCGCTTATGTGCCTGCACACGCACGTCATGTATGTGTGTGTGTGTGTGGTTGGCTGTATGTGTCTGTGTGTGTGTGTATATATTAATACTCTGCTTATAGCCGACCTAATTTAGCTTTGTAAATACCTAACGTTTTGTGCTTTTTACGTTGCCTACTTTCAGGCTTAAATATTATTTTTGCATTAAATTGCTTTTCACTCGTTCTACGTGTGTTGGCCTGCTTAACTGGTCACTTTTTTTTATCCTACATAACTCATAAAACGCCTGTGCATGTTTGCTGCTATTTCGCTTTGCATGCAGCTATCTATTTATATGCTATGTACATAAACAGTGGTGTGCATAATATTAGCACAGATGAGCAAATACTTAAACTTACTGAAAAAAAAAAGTATATGCAAAAGTAAACGCATATGCTGTCAAAATAAATAAAATCAATAACTAAGTTAATTGAGCGCATTAATTTCTATAATTTAACAGTAAATATTGACTTAAAAAAAATATAATATACAAGGTGTGCCTAATATGATTAGCCACCACTGTATTAATATGTTAGTTTTTGCTTAGCTTGTTTGCTTTGCAAAAATGTAGCACATATTTAATAATAATAATAATTTTGCAAGAGGCTGTTTGCCGTACGTGCAGAAATTTACTTTTGGTCAGTTTGTGTCTGCTGCTTTAAGCCAACATTCATCTGTGGGCGAGGCCATTACGTTGGCTGTGGAAAGGCAACAGAAAATTAACACCTCATGCTGTGTGCTACACCTCTTCGTATGTCTATGACAGTTGCGTCAAATCTAAGTTAAAGACAAGACTATGTCTTGCAGTTTGACGCAGCTTTTAGTCTATGCTGCCTTTTTGGGCATATTCACCAAGGCAGCGCAGCAGTTCTGATTTTCAAGTGCCTAGCAGGCAACGCACACAGTACAGCAAGGATTATATTGGCATAGTCAATGTGCTGGCAATGTGTTTTGCTGCCATTTCAACTGCGCTCAGCTCAGTTCATTTTGTCTTTGTGTAAATAATTTTTGCTGATGGGCCTTGTCAGCTGTCAGCCACTGAGGCTGCTTATATGCTAAGCTATATTGCCTAATGTCTCAACGTTACTAGGCAAAAATTGAACAAATTTTCGTTTTTTGCTTTAAGGCAAAAAGTCGCTCTGCAGCATGTCTGCGCCTGCTGCCTAGCTCCATCTCCGCCAGCTCAACGCAATATAAACTTATTTATGTGTTTGCTGCTTAGGCCTCAAAAGCTTTAAGCTGCTGCGAATTTTCAATTCAGTGCTTATGCTGCGGTTATGCCTCAAAGCATTTGTGGGCTTTCTTATTTTGATACAACGCCGGCGCTAAGCTCATTTATGACTATACAAAATGCCATAAATGGTTTCGCATATTTATCGCTTAATTGTTAGTGCTCGGCACCTGTCGCTCTCGATAAGCCTTTGAGCTCTTCGAGTTTGCGTGTGTGTGTGGCAAATTTTATTCCCATACACTTATGCGTATTTAAGCAGCTTGCCTGCCTATCATACAGAGCTAATTTTATTTAATGTAGGCATTTTATTATAATTATTTAATAGCAGCACATTAAAATTAATCTAATTGGCATTTTGTGGCTGCACAATTAACAGCCTACTAGGCTGCCTTTCATCAATGCCATGTGCAACACACAGTTGCTGGCTGAAGCATTTCAAAGGATATATGGCATTTCAAAAGAACGAAAGGCATATTATATATAAGAGCTACGTGTGTGTGCATAAAGCATAGCGTCAATGCCTTGTCGATTTATTTGCAATATATACTATATTATATACAATATAAAAAATTTTTATTTATTGCATTGCCAGATGACAACTGCATTGCATTTAAAATGGCTGGCTTTTGTTGCAACTGCCTGCAATTGCAGGACGCGCACAAAAGCTTTGCGCCTGTCGTCATGCTGTGGCTTTTGTGCGCTGGCTTTTGTATGTATGCTGTGTATGTTGCTGCCTTGCAATATATTTCGTTTTCAATTAACTGAAATTTTGTCTTTCTGTCTTTTTCTTTTTGTTTTTTTTTTTTTTTTTATTTTTGTTTGTTTTCTGAACATGCAAGCTGACAATAGCTGCACTGCCATAGCAGCAGAATGCAACATGAAAATTTCAATGAAATTGCATTAAAATTGCATGCAATTATGTAAGTGAATTGTTTGCAATTTTACTATGGTAATTCATTGCATTTTACACATTTAATTGGTTTACGTGTAATTTCTAATGGCAACAGTTTTGGGCAGCTCATGCAGCCAATGCGGCAACAATTTCATTGTGCAGAATGGCACACACAGGCAATGCAAATTATGTTGAAATTGTTGTCATCTAAGAAAAGTAATTCAATTGAAATTGATAACATGCGCATTGAATGGATAAAAAGGAATTTGTTGCAATAGCACAATGCTCATTAAGTCACATTTTTCATGATAGGCAGTCAACTGTTAACGTAATTTAAGAAATTTTTGGTAATTATTTGAAACCCTTGCGTTGCATCTGATAAGCATGCATATAGGCCCAGACACACATGGAAAGAGAAGCAACACTCAACAGGAAGAGGCTGCATAAAATGTAGCAAATGACAGTCCTAAGCGTAACATGTGCATTGAGAACAGTATGACTAAACGTGGTTTGGGCAGCACTACAATGGTTTCATAAGAAGCCAGCACAAGTAAGTGTTGATCAGAACAGCGTAGCTCAGGATAGATGGCTGCTAAGCATACCTGGCTGGCAAGTCTGCTGCAACATGGCTTTGAAAAGTAAGTGAATGCATTGTCTTATACCCTACAGAATGGCTAAGTAGGCAGCACATGCATATTAACTTTTATATAAGCCAACTGATAAGCGGTCATGGGGGCTTTAGCAGCAGCGAGCGGATTACATTTTGTGCCATTGTCAAATTTTTGTTTGCAAAAGGCAGAAGCTTAATTAAATAGACGGTCAATCTGCTATTGTCGATAATCAGTTGTCCAAGCTGCTGGGCAAAACAATTCACAGGCATGCAGCATGCAGATTTCAGCCTGACATCATAACTATGCACTGTAAATGACTGAACGCGACAATGCTTAGTCGCGCTATAGGAAGAACATGCATGCTGGCTTACTTTAATTTTCGATGCTTACTTAAGTTTTGCTTGTAGTTCCCTTATAAAAAGCATGAGTCTATTTGCTTTGAGCCAAGTTAAAATTTAAGTAAGATTCTTTAAATCATAACTGCAACCATAACTTTAATGCAATCTTTTGCTTTCCTTTTTTTGTTTTAATCTTAAAACGTCTTTTTAGTAAAACAAAATGACTTAATACACGCCAGCCCATTAGTAAGCTGACAGCTTTGCTGGCAAAGCACAAGCGAATCGATACGTTGGCTTGACAAGGTGTAACAACTTAAGACGTGCGTGCAACGCCTGCTGCCGTCTGCAACGGACAGACTAATTAAACAGCAAACGCAACTTTGCTTAGAGTCTAGTGCCAGCCGAGTCTAAACTTGTTAATTAACTGCGCCGGAGCAGGCAAGCGTTGGCTAAGAGCAACAACGGTACCAAGAAATAAACGAAGAATTTAAATGCGTGACACGACAAGAGCAAAACAAGTGCACGCAAATAGTTTACTTTTTTATTGTGCCACGCCAAGCCACGCCACGCCAAGCCAAGCTAAGATAAGCCAAGCCAAGTCCAGATTAGTTTTATCGACGCATAAGGCGTTGATTATGTGCAACTTTGTTGTTGTTGTTGTTGTTATACAACAAATTGATGGCGCGCATTGTATTTTAGTTAGTTGCGGCATTGACGGCTTTCAAATGAAACTAATTTGCCATATGCAGCAAGCAAAGGCGGCGGCAGCTGTTGCTGGTTTTTCGCTTGGCACACATTGCGTATGATTAATGTGGTCTTTAACCGTAAGGCGCAACATATGTTTAATTATATATATATAGCCGCTATATATTTGCTGTCAACTTTAAACTAATTTTAAAAGGCAATTAATTTAATTACATTTGCTAAAATTTCCAACAGTTGAAGTGTCATATTGCTGAGTGCAGGAGAGGCGGGGCATATGCCTTTGTGGCATAACAGAAATTCGTTTAATAAATGACAATAATTATGAAAATGATATGCGGCAACAACAAGAACAACAAACAAATAAAACAACAACTACAACGACTCTAGACGTGAGTATACACATACAATGTGAGCGGTTGAAAGGTTATGGATTGTGAATTGAGGCGGACAGTGGGTGTGACCGTGGGCGGTTGGGCGAGCGGAGCCAAGGCGATGCATATGCGAAATAGTTTGCTTATAAATGACATTATATTTTCAACATGTCATATGCGCAATCGTGCATGTCAATGTGAATTTCACAAAATTTACGCTTAAAATGTTATTTGATGCGCCATTTGACGCGTAAAACGCAAATGTATTACGCCAAAAGTTTTTTGATGAATTACTCAAATTACGGTATGCATAATGTGGCTTATATTTTGTTGCCTGATGTACTTTTTAGGTTTTTTTTCTTTTTTTTTTTCTTTCGAACATGGCCAAATACCTACATCCATGCATATCCATGTTGATAACCGCTGTAAGTATAGAATTCGTTATATAAGAAAATTGAATTAAAAATTGAAATTTTTATTTTATTTTTTACTACGTGTATTTTTTATTTATTTTTTGCTTTTGCTGTTATACCAAAAATAGCAAATCAATAAGCTAAAATAGCTTTAGCTATACATACACGCACACGGTAAAGCAATATTTGTATCTAATTTAGCTGACATACGCGACTCGATTTGAGTCGACTCAACTCTGCATGAAATTGATTTATAATCCTGCGTCGGAAAATTCATTAAGCTGCGTGTGCTCCAAAAACGAAATGTGACAAACTTGTACAAATTTAAAACGGCAAGGTTAAAGTTCAGCACGCTTCGTTAAACATTACCCAGCTGCCACTTCCTTGCTCTGCTTGTGCTTATGCAGGGTGTAACATAAAACGTGCGCATAGCAGATAGTGGCTTTGTTGCGGACTTAAAGGACTTTGCTTAACTAAATAATGTAGTTTTTTTTTTTCTATTTTTTTTTTTTTATTTGCAAAATTTGGTTTTTGCGGCTTTGTAGGGTCCTTGTTGCAATCTTCCCGCTGTGTTGTTGTTGTTGTTGTAAGCTTGCAGGCCATTACAATGCCAACTGCTCAAGTCACAGGGTTAATTTTAAAATCCTTACATCCACGCTGTTTGTTAAAAGCTCTGCTTCATTTTGTCAAAAGTCTACATTTTGTATTTTAGCATACGTGCGGTGCAAGCTTAGTTACGCAGTATCTGCTATATATGGCATATATATGCATGATAATTAATGTATGTTTGGCTCATGTAAACTTTACAGCTGCTTGTGCCAATAAAGCTAAACTTTGCATTATTGTGTTTACTATGGCTAAAGAAGGTTTCAAATATATTGTCAAGCAGCTGAGTATCACAAAAAATACAAAAAAAAAAAAAAAAAAATTAAGATTTATATTAGCATAGCAGCACAGACACATTTGCTTATTGTTTAAAAGTCCGCTTTTGTAGTTCTGTACTAAGCAATCTTAAGCACTACAGTGGGCTTCGCCTGTGCTCATGCTAAGTTATGGGCTCTGGCTAACTTATACCTTATTATGCTAGGCACGTTTACTTTTTTTATAACACGTGTGTGTGTGTGTGTATGTGTGTGTGTGTGGCTGCATACAAACTTACTTCGTGTGTAGATGCCATTGCAGCAGTCAATCATTGCTGCTTAGTCTGCTATTTGCTTTTATTTTGTGCAATAAAAAAGGCGAGTCTGTCTACGCTGCTGCACTGCCAAGAGCAACGTAATGGCGTTTCATTAGTGCCTCCTCCCTCGCTAATTGTGTATAGGAACTCAGGCAGACCATGTTGAGCGCATTATCGATTAATTGCAACGCTTTTGATTATTTTTGCTTTGTTTTATTTTCATTCGGGTTTTTGTGTTTTGTTTGTTTTGCTATTAGCCGTTCGTGTTATGTGTGCATGTGCGCACACACACAAACCAATCGACACTTGTGTAGACCTACAAGTGTTGGCCAGCACAGTTCAACCGCGCACATGCGTTGTTATTGTGGTTCTAAGTGCTTTGCTGCTTTTTCTTTTGCTGTTTTACTGCCTCTTTTTTTTTCGTTTTTTTACTTAATTTTCTATGGCACACTGCCTGGCTAGCTGCGCCAATATATTTTCCATTAATCATGGCTAGCCTGGTTTGCCTTCATATGCTGCACAAGGCAAAAGGCAGAAAAACGAAAAAAGAAAAAAAAAACACGTCTGCTGTCAACACCGAATTTTGTTGGCAAAACATTAAAACGACATCATGAAGTTAATTTATGGTGTATGCGAGAGACCGCATTGGTCGCCTTAAGGTGCCGAAAGGCAAACATGTGCGGCCAAGTGCTGCCTGTAAGTGCCAAATAAACGGCTGAGCAAAGCATACAATAAAAATTGGCACAGCAAAGCACGTTTAAAAATAGTTGAGCTTTGTGTTAATTATTAATAGCTACAAAATTGCGCAATTGCATTTTAATTGTGCATACTTTGAACCTGTGCTTAGCTGCAGCATTTTTTTAATAAACAATTGCCTAAGCCCAGCTGCCAGTCAAGGACTTTGCGCCTGACATATGTAAGAATAAATTAATAAACTCATTAGATTAATGTTTGGCACGTGTAAGCAGGCAAAAGTCTTGGGCACTAATTAAACATTAATAAGCACGTGTAGCACACCAGGCACGAGTATCTAACCAAGCAGCGGAAAATGCGGGAGTATAAAAAAAGTTATGTCATGTATTAGCAACTCTGACAACTGTGCGTATGCGTAATATGTTAAAAAGCTAATTGAAGCTTTTTGCACAGTTTACCAGTTTTGCTTCCTTTTTTATTTTATTTTTTTTTTTGCTTTGTAGTTTTTTTCTTGATTAAACAGTTTTGTAAAGTGTCTAATGTTGAGTTAGTCAATTAATCTTAAATTATTTTTCTACATTCGCATTTTGAAATTACTCATACGTTGTGTAAAGCTTGTTTTTTTACAGCTGTTTCAAGTTTTTTTTTTTTTTCTTTCAATAAGATAAACGTCTGTTAATGCCATTAATCCATGGTATTACATTGCACTTAAGCTTGTCTGCTTATGTGCTCGTGTCCGTTTGCTACAATTTGCATGAAGCTAATATTGACTGGCTAGTGTAACAGGCATTCATTTGCAATACTGTGCACTCTCAGACACAAACTGAATGACCAATGCACAAACTAATTATTTCTGTGTGTTTGATCCTTATTGTGCTCTTATGAACTTTGCCTTTGCTCTATAGGTCACAGGCAAAGGGTTGCGCTCATTGCTGCTATATTGCAGCAGCTATGCCTTTCTGTCGTTTACTTCATTTCCGTTTCTATTTTTTTTCTTTTTTTTGTTGCTTTTTGTTGATGGTAAACTTCCGTTGTTGTTGCTTACTGCTGCTGTCAGTGTCACTCTGGCAATGCTGCGTGCAGACAAAGTGCGCCTATTTACCATGTTTGCCATTCCGGTTTGCTTCTAACAGATAGTATATTTACACCATAACCTGTTACACATACACATACATAATGAATTCTTTGCTTTTTTTTCTGTTTTTGTTTTGAGTTTGCTGCTATGGCCATTGATGTTGTTTTTGTTGCATATTTATTGTTATAGTTTTATTTTCAAAGCGTAGCAGTCACCGACTTGGTCTGACTGTAGTGTTAATTGCATGCAACATGAGAAGTGCCTGCGGTCTATGACATGACATCAACCTAAATAGGTTTAATGTGCCACATGCAATGGGAGGTAATGGGTCGACTGAGGCGCAAAGTTAGCGAAAGTTCGAGAAAGTGCCAAAGCATGTGGCAATGCATGTTGCATGGTTCGCAAAAATGCTCACACTCACACAGACACAAATACACACAGCTTTGTCTTGCAAATAAAATGCATTGCATATTTACAGGCGTGTGGGTTCACCAACTTGCTGCTGGTTTGTGATTATTCTTGTTGCTGTTTGCATTTGTATTGTCGTTGCTGTAGCTGCTATAAGTTAGCCTGGTTATATACATATAACTGAAACTTTTAACATTTCAATGGAACAGTTCCGGCAATTATTTCTGTTACCATATGCCAACATGCTGCTGGCAACTTCCCAATAACTGCAACACATTCAAAGTAGAAATGCAAAAGCGATTAGCATAGAGTAAATAAGATCAAATATGAAATAAGAGCAAACAAATATGCAAGACAGATCTCAGAATTAAAAACCATTGAATATATCGGTAGTGAGTGCCTGGCATGTGGCAGCTGAGCTGCAGAAGTGTGGCAGCTATTGCATATTTTTTAGTCTATCCTAACCCCGGTCCCATACTATAACTGCACCTTTCTGCTGAATAAGCTGTTAAGCCTCGTTTATATATAATATATATATTAGAGGCAGTCATAGTTGTGAAAAAAAAAGTTAGGCTAAACAAAAAGTTGAACATTTGTTAACAACCGCAGCATGGCAGCCTTAACATTCCTATAACAGGCAACTGAAACTATTTAATTGGCATATGTGTCTGTATGCATGTGTGTGGCTGCCTGCTTATCTGCAACTAAAATCTGCTACGGCATAAGCAGACACAACTTGGCCGCCTCTATGCTGCTATTTTATAGGGTTTTCTTATTTATTTTTATTTTGCAAGAGAAAAGTTTCAACATTGCGTGACAGCTTGTGTGTTTGTGAGTGTATTTGTGTGTGAAACTTTGCACATTTGCCTTTGCAAATTAAAATAATGAATATGCATGCATGTTAAAATACAAAATGTGTGCAGCCATAAGAAATACATATGCAAAATGCTGTAAAATTCTAGAATTCGTTAAGCCAAATGTGAAAGTCTATAAGAAATCGATATTGCATATATACATATTTGCTTGTTTATTTATTTTATTTATTTATTTATTTTTTGTTTTGCTTTATTTTTTTTTTGCTGTTTCACACAGCACAGACAAATCGTCTGAAAATCGAACAGCATAATTTCGTAATAATGGCAATGGCCATAAGCAAATGTAAAAGCGGACAAAGGCAAGCCGCAACAGACAATGAACGGAACAAGTCTGCATAGTTTGTGTTTGCTTTAAGCTTGAGCAAGTTATTGACCAAAACCTTCTAGGGGCAACCAAATGCAGAAGCAGCAGCAGCAATGGCAGCGGCCACAAATATATAACATGAAATTTATAATGTTTTTACACAAGGTTTGCTTTATTGTTTCTTGCCTGCTTTTCGTTTAGTTACAATTTTAGTTTCGTGTCTCTTGTTTGCTTGCGTGTGCAACACCACACATTTTAGTTAAAATGTTACATATACGCAGCTCGCATTGAGCAGCGTCAGCTAAGCATTATTTATGTAAGCTTTGCATATATGTAATGCTAAAACAGAAAAAAAAAATAATGAAAAAGAAAAAAAGAAAGACAAAAAAATAAAAACATATATAAAATACTGCGAGAATGTAACTGGCGTGTTACATTGTCTTAAAAGAGATTCAGCGTAATGTAATGAATAGGGAAAAACAAATAAAGATAAAAAAAAAAAAAAAAAAAACAAAAAATGTAAGACAATATGTGAGTGAGTGAAGCAACAATAAAAACAAATAGTCATGTCAGCTGCGTTGCATTGCATTTCAATGGCATAAGCGGCAAAAGTTTGTGGTATACTTTAAGGCTGATCTGAAGGTGCGCACATAGTTGGCCATTGGTTAGAGCAGCGCACGCCACAATGAATTATGCCAACTTTGCTTGATTTTACTTAATGTTTGTTGCTGCTACTCTTTGCCAGCTGCCAGTTGCTTGTCTCACTTAAACATTTGTGTAACAGCGCAAAAGCACAGTGAAGATGTGAAAATTGCTTACATTGCACAAAGTGAAACTTTTCGCTTATACTAATTAATAAATGTTTTAAAATATTATTATTATTTTTTTTTTTTTGTTTTGTTATTCTTTAAGTGTGATCTGTCAAATTAATAATAATTACAGTTTTTGACGCATGTGGTGTTATGTCAGACTGTCAAACTGCGTTGCAAAAATAATCTATGCAAAATATATGAGCGCCACTGACAGCTCGCCTGTGCGCTACTGAGCAGCAAATAAATGAGCATTTTGCGTGGCATGCATAAAATAAGCGCACGAAATTTTTCAAAAAATAATCAAAAAATAAGAAAAAACAAAATAAAAAAATACCAGCGGCAGAGTTAAGCACCTTCAATTTAAGCAAAGCGTGCAGCTTTAAAACAACATAGCAGCAGAACGCACGTAAATACACTAAGGGGCTAACAAATGGAAAACAAACAATACGCACGCATATGTTTTTGCGCGCGCAATTATATATACAAAAGCAAAAATGAAACTAAATAAATAAATAAATAAATAAAAAAAACAAGAAAAGTAAAAACAGCAAATAGCAGGAAAAAGTATGTTAAGAAAAAGAAAGCAAGAGCAATAGAGCGAGAGAAGCAAAAAAGAAAAAGAAAGCATGCTGCATATTTAATATAATAATGTAAATAACATGTAGAGTGCATACCGCTCGGCAACATGGCGTATACTTAATTTTATGATTTTATATGTTTATGCTACAATTTGCCGACTTTACCGACTGACAAGCAGCAATGTGTCTCGCAGTCTGTCTGTCAGCAACTATCTTACAACGAGTGCCACTTGCTAGCGTACTTAAGCCAAGTGTGCGTGTGTTTGTGTGTGTGTGCGAAGGTTTTAAGCTTTAGTGTGTGTCATGGTTGTGTATATGGGATGTAGGCTTTGTAGCCGTATATACATGGAGACAAACATAAGTGAGTGACGCGTTGTGTGTCGTTTGTCGCTTGTCAATAGTCGCTTACCATATAAAGTCCTTGCAGTGGGAGCAGAATGTTGGTTGCTTGAAGAAGCGCGCTATGAAGCAATGGTCCTTAACGTTGAAAACATTCTTCTTTTTGAGTGCGCCTTTGCGTAGACGTGATTTCATTTTATTCTCGCCAACGGCCTCCGCATCGCCGGACCCTGATGACACCGTCGACGATGCCGTCGACATCGTGGATGGCTGATGGTGTAGGTCGCTGCTATTGTTTTCGCTTGATTCGGACATGTTACTTTTCTGTAAGTTATTGTTGTTGTTGTTGTTGATTTATTGTTGTTTGTTTGTTATTCTTGTTACTGTTTGCTGCCTGCTGCCTGCTGTTTGCTGTTTGCTTGGCTTTTGTTGTTTTCTTATTTTTTTTTCACTTTATTTTTTATTTTCACTGTGGGGGTTTTTCTTTGCTGTTACGCGTTGTATTTGTTATTTGCTTTGTTGTGGTTGTTGGTTTGTTTTTTGATTTCCTTTAGCAGCAGTAAAGGTTGTTTAACTTATTTTTATTTTGTTGTTGTTTTCTTATACTATTCTCTTTTATTATATTTTTATGCCTTCATTCCGTTTCGTTTTATTCTTTATTGATTTTTAAATAGCTGACAACTTTGGTTTGCTCTTGCCCTTATTATTGTTATTGTTGTTTTTTTGTCGCTGCTTTGTATCAATTATTTTTCCGGACTTTAAGCGCACTACAATTTAATACGATACATTAAACTTCTGTGGGTGGTAATTGCCTTGCGTTTGTTATTATGTTATTTGTAACTTTTGCAGCATTAATTATTTAACATAACTAAAAGTACTTCGCACAGATAAATAAGCTTTGCTCCATTTTTATTACAAAGTTTTTAATGTTTTCTCGTGCTTAGGAATTAATAATAAGGACATGTCTTTTATATAAATTACTCTCAGGGGCGCAATTTTAATAAAGTCCTGCCAGTTTACTTAGCTAAGCCGTAACAAAACAAAATAAAAAATCAATTGTCTTTGCTGTTTATATATAGCAAAACATTTGAAAGTGCTGTGTCATTTTGTTGGCGTATTTAAGTAATGAAGTAAATTCCAAAAAAAAAAAAAAAAAAAAATAAATATGAAACGTAAATTTGCATATTATAAGCAGAACAAAGCAGAGCTGCGGCAAGTTAAGTGCCCGCAAGTCTCGTTTTAAACAAATGTCACAAAAAAAAAACTCCATAATTAGCCTACATTTTATTATTATAATTCAGTTATATATACAATATATGGTATATGTATTTTTTTTAACAGATATCATTAAAACAATTTAATGAGTTTTGCTTTTGAACTTTTGCTGTATTTACGAGCGAATATGTTGTTAAATTTAGATATTATTATATATGCCAGCTTTAACAGAAATAAACAGCGAAGTATGCGCCAAACTGACACGTCCGTTGCAATTCTAAGCGGTCAAGCTTTGCGGCTGGCCATAAAGCACATAATATTAAAATATATTATGGAAGAACTAGTATAAGCAAAAATGCGAGTACTTAATGCAACGCAGTGCCTTAATACAAAGCATATATTATTTTCCGAAATTATTGTTTTAAACTGAAATATTGTTGACACCGTGGAATTTTGCTAATGCAGCAATACAATGCCAATGTAATTTGTTAAATGAAATGTAGCGATTTATAATTTTAACTAACTTGTAAATGCGCAACAACCGCATATATTTTACAAAAAGAAATAAAAAAAAAAAAAACTCATTAGGAAAGTAAACAAGGGCAAACAATGTAAAACTGTGCCTATTAGGCAAACCAAACTCGCCCAAATTAATTTACATGTTGTTAAACATTTTTGGAAAATATTTTGTAGCTGGTTCAGTTTTAAATATAAACTAATAAGAAATTCAAAGCTCCATAGAGAACTTCTGAGCTTATGGGTATATTTTGAAGTATATATTTTAAATACATATTTGAAACAGAAAATGCCTGAAAGGCTTTAAAAAATTAATTAACTTTTTAAGCCTTTGCAGAGCAAGTATTTTATATAGACAACTCGAGCTTGAGCGAAGAAGCGCTGAACAGAGTTCTGGCTGATTTATTGTATATAAAATAGTTCGCCTATATTGAAAATTAGCAGCAAGATCTGAAAAGTGAAACCTGTTATGCATTTGTTGTTCCTTGGCTGTCAAGAACAAGCAAGAAATCATTTATTAGCCAAACACTTAAATTTTATTGCATGTCGCACAAAGTGACTTCATAAATCATATGGCTGCCTGCCTTACTGAGCAATGTTTTATTTAAATATATTCAGCTGCTAAAATGCCATATAGAACGCAAGCCAAAAATCTAGAGTTGTAGTTAACAGCGCAACACAAACGCAAAGCAAGCCACAATAATTTCACACAGCCACAAACACATACACATGCACACACACACACACATGCACACACAGTAAAGTAAAGCAAAACAAAACAACAGCAGACCACAGAAGTACACGGTAACACACAATCTGAATAAATAATAATTGTGCTGCATGTCTAGCTGTTGTTGTTGTTGTTCTGCTTCTTCGCATGCTTATGTTTGTTTTTTAGTATTTTAACGGGCGCATATTATAAATGCAACAGTTACGTTCACGTTGCAACAGTCGCCTGCTTTCCTTTTATTGGCTTCTGTTGTTTATATGAAGTCTACGCATCGCTAGCACTTCATTTTATTGATGTTTGTTTATTTGTGTGCTTTGGGTTCGCATATTGATTTTATTTAATATTATATTATAATTTTATATTGTGACATATTAATTGCTGCAATTATAATTTTTAATTATTTATTGCTGTTTTTTGTTTTTCAAGTCATTAATTGAATATGTCTGAAATGCATCTACAAACACACACGACTATACGTTAACGTTCACATTATTTATTGGCCATTTGAGCCGTTAATCTCTTCCGCTTTAAATTGTAAACTGTAAAGCAGAACACACACAGAGAACTGTTTCGCTATGCGTACCGAATTGTTATGCGCGCAAAAATCGTTTCAATACGGCTTTGAAGCGTCGCCTGCTGCTGTGGTGAATTTTTTTCGCTTTCGCTTGACTGTTGAGAAGCAGCATACAACTTGTTGGTACGTTTTTGTTGTTGCTGTTGTTATCGTTGTGCTGTTGTTGTTGTTGACAGTGTTGAAAGAGCGCGCGCTGCCCCTAACTTTAGGTTATTTTGTTGTTATCCTACAATATTTATTGTTGTTGTTGGTTGGTTTATTTTTTTTTTCCTTTTTAAATAAGTCAAACTAACTAAGCGCCTAAAAACACACACGTGCGTTTCGTTCGAGTAACAAACGCGTTATGACATGAATACTTTTGACTACACATGCTCTGACACAGGCACAGGCAGGCGGCAGCAATGTCAATAATGAATATAGTGAGAAACTCTATAGCGAGCTTTTGTGCGCTGTGCAAGCTTAGCACGTTAACATGCTCTCGCGCTGACTGTTGCCACAAAATGAGTAAATGTTAATGGTTAACTGTTAACTAACAGAAAGTGGCATATGTATATGCCAGCAGCTGTTGCATATGCTGTTATGCTTAACAGCATGCATAGCTCTAACATTTGTACGCGAAATGCTAAAAAATAATGTAGTAGCCACAATGTAAAACAGGAAATTCCTACTTCATTTAAAAGCATAACAGGTGCCATGTTCGCTGTTGAAACATAAATCTTAGTTATTAAGATTTGTCACCTGATGAATGCGTCGTTTATAATAATTATTTGTGTTACTGCCAGCTAAGCACGTGTAGCAAAAGTCAAAACCTGGTTTAAGCAATGCATGTGTATATGTTAAAAGGAAATTCGTATAGTTTTATGAAAAAAAAAAGCCAAGCTGAAATAAATTTAAAATTAACCGCTGCTGTTAAACGCAAAATGTACAAGCACTTGGCGGTAGCGCAGTAAATGCAAAAAAAAAAAATGAGCTTTTTATAAATAACAAATTGCAATCGTTATGTGCGCTGCTTAAATTTAATTAATATTAAATTTTAAGTGTAATAAAAATAAAATTAAATTAGAGTTAATTGTATTTATTTAATTATATATTTTTACGTGTCAGGCGTATTTTGTTCACACTATTTTATTAATAAATTCAACACGCAATTATGATGCATAAATTTGCCTAATGTATAAAGCAAATGATAAGCGCAGCCGGTTTGTCTATTGCTAAATACAATCTTTCATAAACCGTTTATCAATTTGCGCTACACTTAACATTGACGAAAAAAAAATAAAAAATAAAAATAAAAAGAGCGGAATAAAAACCGAAACAACAACAACAAAGTAATAAAAAAGAAAGAGTTGTTAGCAGCTAATGTAGAAATCAAGTTTTGTTGCTTTTGCGCGCCGCTGTTAGTCACTTGTGCAACATGCGTACGAACATGCCTACAGACAAATGTACGGGGTACATGCGCGTACATATGCGTACCTACATGAATGCAGTTACATTTGCAGACATGCGATGCGTGGTTCTCGCTGTTAGTTGTTGTTTTACGTTTTGTGTTCACCGCTTTTTTTTTTTTTTTTTTTTTTGTGAATGTTAATCGACTGTGCTATTTCTTAGGCTGACTGTGTTGATTGTGCATTTTTTTTTTCGTTTTACTCGTTCATGCAGTTGCTATTGTTGTTGTGTTGATTTTTCAGCCAATTAAAGTCATAAATGCAAGTTTTTTGCTTGTCAGCATTTTTTAATCTCTGTAGACTTCTTTTTTTTTGTTTAATATTTTTTTCTTTTAGCTGCTTTTATTGATTTAGCACAAGTCCTACACTAAGTTGGGTTTGAAAAGTCAATTAATGGTAAACATCATAAAAAAAAGCACAAAATAATAAATAAAAAATGAAACCAGCAGCACAACAAATGAAAAACCACAAAGGCGCGAAATCTGATAGCAAAGTGTCACGTTTTGCATGTTTGACGTGCTGTTTAGTGCTTAACAAATTCAAGAGAAAAAAATAAAA
The DNA here is from genome assembly GCA_037044495.1 of Stegana nigrithorax. Taxonomy (NCBI): domain Eukaryota; kingdom Metazoa; phylum Arthropoda; class Insecta; order Diptera; family Drosophilidae; genus Stegana; species Stegana nigrithorax. The sequence goes on along the minus strand of JBAMBQ010000657.1, from coordinate 29,066 downwards.
ATAAATAAAAATGAAAAAAAAGTAAACAGTAAAAATTAACACAGTTTTCATAAATAGTGACTGCTTAGAAAATGCTTTAATTATATATATATATATATTGGCTGTGCATGAGATATTTAGAAAAAGAGAAATTATTAGTTTGTTTCATATCTACATAGACATATACAGGCGCCGAAAGGCCAATTGTGTATTCACGCGCGCTGACATGTTAAACATGCTCAAAGCCAGCTATGTGCGACGTTGTACTTCTACAAGAAGCTACACACAGTTGGCACTTATATATTTTATTGACGTACGTTTCTATTATTATACAAATTTGCTTCTTTTTTTTTTTTTAATCATTGTAACATTGAATTGACTTTGTATTTACAATAAATTAAATAAATTAATTATAATGCAAACAGTTTACATTAGAATATTTTGTTGACTGTTAAATTGTGCTTTTGTTTGGCTTTCACGCAAGTAATTTTACTTAAGGCCATTTCGCTTATTAAAAGAAGACGTTACATTACTTATGTGAACTATGCGTATTTTTTTGGGCTCAGGCGTTTGCACAATTCATTAATTTATTTATTTGCTTTTGTTTCCGAATCAGCGTGTTTTTCGTTTTTGTTTTTCATTGTTGTTGTGATTGTTGTTGTACTTGCTATTGTTAATCTTATTGTAGTTGTTGCTATTGCTTTTTTATTTGCCGTTTGTTTACACAAGTAATTTTGTTTATTTGCAGAAGCGTCGCATTTTTATTGCCTTAGATTTCATTTCGATCTTTGCAAATTAAATTAGAATATTTATAATAGACACAAATTACAAAAGAACCAATACGCACACACATTTGCATTGCACACATGTGGGAGCAACTTCAATTATTTTAAATAAGAACGAGGCGCCACTTTTGAGTAATTTAGCATTCTTTCGCTTTTTTGCAGCCAGTCGAAGAGCTAACTTATGGCATTTTAAATTTATACATTAAATCAAATGAAAATAGTTTAAATATGTTAATTGCGCATGTTTGTGTAGTCAGAAACAGTCGTAGCCACAACGTGGGCCGTTTATAGAGTTTGCAATGTGCGCATATGTATATATAAATGTGAATTTTTGTTGTTAATTATGGCCTAAACCAGTCTTCAAACTGGAAATCAGTTCAATAAAATTTAATTTTTTAATGTGCGATTTGTTTATGCGTGTTTTCGAGAACTTTGAAAATAGTTCTAAGCAGTTACAATTGAATAAATTAATTTATTTAATAATTCTACTTGTCTGCATACGCACTAAGATGGCCTTGTGATTTTTTAATATATAACAACAAAGTTAGCTAAAAAAAAAAAACAACAAAGTAGCTTATGTAAGTCAATGTTTCATATATATGCAGATATTTGTGTTTTGTAAACTGTATAAACGCAAGTCATCTGAAATTAATTTTTTTTGTAGTAATGCTGACGAAAGGTTTCCTCTGCTTTACTTGCCTTAATCGGCTTATTAATTTCTTACTTAAAGATTTTTTACAAATGTTTTAATTCTCCATAACTAATTTGCTAAATTATACTTCGAATATGCCTCTTGTGCCCTAACTTAATTAATTTGTGCTGTCATCTGCAAATTAAGACATTTTTCTTAATTTTTTTATTTTTGAGAATGCTTTGATTTCCTTAAAAAAAATTGTGCACAGTGTGGACAATGATTTTATTGTATTTATAGCGAAGCCACTGTATGCAAACGTTAGCATTATTTTGACACAGTTCTACTCATTTGACGTCAGTTATTGAACAGTTGGGCAATTTTCAAATGATATTCCCTGAATTTTTTGTTTGTTTGCGTTTTTATTTCTTTTCTTTGTTTTTTGTTTTTTTTTTTTTATTGATATTTACATAAATTTTTATTGTTTATTCGTTGCTTTTTTAAAATATTTTTTCGCAGAAATTTACACACAACAAACAAAAACCATACGAAATTGTTTTATATACAATACGGCCCAATAATTACACAGCTTAAATATACATATATATTTTTTAAAGCTGAAATGTGAAAAAATAATGAAGATGGTTGATACTGTTTTGTTTTTCTTAAAATTTCCATATAAAAATAACTTAAATGAAATCTTTGTAAAACTAATTTGTTAAGCTCACTTGGTCTATATCAGTTTGCACTGTACCGTACGAATCCGGCACTTTATTATATTAGAAGTCATAATTAATAAAAATAAGCTTAGGTTTTCTAATTTTTGCAAATTAATTATATAATTTATTATTATGTTATATTAACTGTCTCATTTTATGTTCACAGTTTTTAAAAGTAAAACTTGTTTTATCATTAACGAAAAAATTCCGGACCGTTTTTTTGCGAACACACTCATAAATATTTATGACTTAATCCACCTAATAGAATATCGGCAATAAAAATAATTATAAAATATATTTTTACGTCACTTTGCATTAAGATTATTCCAAGTAATTTTAATAAATGTTTATTTAATGAAATAATTCACTTAAGCGCCTTTGCGTTAATTTTATATATTGAGGAATATTTTTGGCAAATAAAAACTGTATCATTCTTGTTTACATTTTCGTCTTTTAATAATATACTTAATTGTTTATTTTATTGATAACGCAGTGCAAGCGTACTTCCTGAAAAATTCCATTGTTGATGTTTATTTATATATGCCGGTTTCACTTTCAATTTAACAAAACAAAAAAAAAATGCCATATCGTTTAATGTAAATATAGCAAATAAAAGTATGTGCACGCCTTTTGATGCTATCAATGAATTGTTGCAATTAAAACCAATAGGCATGACAAGAACAATAAATAAATACAATAAAAGATGCCAACAGTAAATACAAAAACAACAACAAAAATACCAACAGCAACAGCCGCAAACATGTTAACAACAAAAAAGCACAATTGCCAGCGGCCTGAAATAATTTATTGTGGCAGACAAAGCAGCACATGGCTTTTATCATTTTGTATTTGTTTTTTTTTTTCATAAATATTTATAAAAAAAATTTTTTTTAATATTTTATATTTTTTTTTTTATTGTTTTTAATTTTATTGGTCGGCATTCATTTGATAATGAACATGATATGATATTTTTCAATAATAATTCGCATTTTTGCATTTATTTCTTTAATTGCTTTTGGCACGCGGTTCGGTTTTTTGACACGTGTTAAAATTCTTTTATTTTCCTTTATAAATAATTATTTAATTATTTATTTACAGCATCATGAAACTGTGTTAAATTTAATGCAAGCAATTGCATTTTCAATTAAATTAAATTGTGCACAGACACGTGCTAAATTTTTTTGTTTTGGTTTTTTTTAGCTTAAAAAACAGTTTTAAATAAACGAATTCCAGGCGGGTCTGTTAATAATTTACAACACACATAACCGTTCTTTTTATGCCGTTAGCTGCTTTGCTTTTTTTGCTTAACTGTAGCTTAGCGTTAAAAAATCGACAATGAATTCATTGTGAAAAATATATGAACAATAGCAAAAAATAATACACAATTAAAAATAAACAAAACAGAAACACTGGCGTAAATTACAATTAATTATCGAGCGTACTTCAATTGGTTTCGTTGATTTTCTCAGTTATTTTTAATTATTTTAATTTTTTTTTTTTATTATTTTTTACGGCGCGCGAGGAAGTTCAATCAAAAAGCGTTTGTCTTGTCCAACAACGCACGCCCGATACAGCAGCTTCGCAGTCTGTAGAGATACAATGCGAGTGTGTATCTGCCTCTGCTGTGCTCTGCTAAGCTGTGTTGTCTTGTGCTTTGCGCTGCTGCCTGCCTGGCCTGTTAAACAATTTCACTGGGTCAGCTACGAGATGAGCGAACGACGCGAGCGCATTGCGACGCTGTTCAGATTGACTGCGACGGCAACGACAGCAGCGGCAGCAAAGAGCGATGCCATCTGTGCTGCTTGCGCTTGCCTTTTGTTATGACAAGCCACACTGCTTGCTATATGTATTTGCTGCTGTGGCTAGTTGTTGTTGTTGTTGTGTTATCGTTGTTGCTGCTGCTTGGCTTGGCAAGCACACACGAACGCATGACTGTGTGCATATCGTGGCAAGCGAACGTACGTACGTACGTAGCAGCGAATTGCAAACGAAACGAAAGTCTCAGCGTATGCGAGGTTTACTATAACAGCGCACCACTGTGCGCTTCGCGCTAAAGACACAACGCGATCAATTACGTAGTGACTCTTTGTGATATAATTGCACCCTTCAGACGTATTTAAGGTGCGCTTGACTTTCTGCTGGCTATGCAATGCAAATAATTTATATGTAGGTTGAGGTTACGAGTTTGGCTGTTTGCCATATGCTATAACTATATATACATTATATTATACTTTATTTACTTGCGTATATTTTACAAATATTTAAAACAGATCACTCACTGTTATAGCATTAACTTGGCGTTATATAACATTAATGCAGAAGCACACACTGTTAAAAAGCAGCAACATTTGGCAGTCAGTCTGTTATGCTGCTTCAGCAGTCGTGTATGTTGCACTGTTGGCTGTAGGGTATTTGCCTGTCAGCAAAAGACAAGCCACAAGCAATTTGTTTTGCTAATTTTCTTTTTTGACGCGCCATTTGATTATTTTGACTCATTTGTGACATTTATCTGACATTCGGTCAGCGGTGTCACTTTTAATAAAATATTTCTAAACGCCAGCGATTTGTATGCATGCGATTAATGACAGCAGAAAAACAAAACAAAAAATGCGAAAATAAATAAATGCGAATAAGCAAACGCCTCAAGAAAAAGACAAGTTAAAATTAATTAATATACGTACTAATTAAACCGTAAGCAAAAAATATACCATGCATGTTTGGGTGTATGTGTGTGTGAGTGTGTATTTACGATAGCATGCCGCGCTGTCTGCCAGTCGTTAACTTGCTGTCTGCATAGGTGCATTGCTTGGCTTCCTGCAGTCAACGTCTGTCGCTTGGCTAAGTGCGCATTGCATTCTACACGATTAAACAATTTTTTTTATGGGATTTATTTATTGTTTTTTTTTTTTTTTCTTGCAATGTCTCATTTTACTTGCACTGTATATGTGTATATGTGTGCCATTAAACAGATGTGCTGCGCTTTTGCATGTGAGTAGGTGTGAAAAGTTGTGAGTGTGCTAAGTTAATTGAATGTGAGCGCAGATTTAGTCACATTGTCAGTATTTTTTTTGTGCAAAATGCTATGTTTTGTTATTATTATTTTTTTATTATTATTTGCTTATTTATTTTTTTTTTTTGAGCGTCTCTTACTTGTCTGCTTTTTTCAAATAATTGCCTGATTTATGTTTGCTTAAGGCGCGTTATCATTTTTTTAAATTTGTGCGTCTGTTGATTTGACTTTCCTTAGTTGCCTATTTGATTAGTGATTTTGACAAATAACGGCAATGGCACAATTGGCGAACGCGCTTTTATGCTTTAAATAGACGCACAGCAGGTTGGTTTTATTTATATTTTTTTGTTTCTTTTGTTTTGCGTAGAAATGTTATTTTAGTATGTTGTCTTAATTAACTTAAAACAGCATAGCACAGTTTAGTAGATCCGCACCCACAAATGTGAACGCTACACTTACACGCCAAGCAACTGCAAGCGTGCATTGCTTGTCAGCCAGCAAAAACGCTGCACTGCGGCCACTTTTAAGTCATTTAAGTGCATAAAGATACTTGCTTAAATTTGTGCGCTTATACATATGTACAATAATGTTTTTTTTTCGCAGTTGTTGCCACACATAGTGTGGTTTTTTGTGCTGCTGGCATGCGCGTAGCCAGAGTAACCAGCAGCCAAGCAAGCAGTGTGCATACATCAAAGCAAAAAACATTATTCGTACCAAGACGAAGTGAGCGAGTAAAGGAAAGCGCCAGCATCAAAGCATAAACGTTGACGACGTCATTGCAGACGCTGTAACGCATCCGGCGCGGGGGGGGCGGCGGTCGGGTACTTACTCACTTGAAGTTGACTTTGACTTGTGTGGCTGTGCTTGACTTGGACATGGCCACAACTCGCTGGCTGCTTTGACGTATCTATCAGCTTTTGCTTTGTTTTGATATCGTTTTCGTAAAATTTTTTTTTTTTGTTTATTCTTCTGTTTTTACGCTTTATGCGATACATTACATTAGTTGTTGTCGTTGTTTTTGTTGTTGTTATTATTATGGTTTTTTTTTGTTATTATTGCGCGCATTACTTTTTGGTTTCATTTAAGCAATGTTTTGCTTCTTTGCTACAGTTTATGCCATTTCAATTTATTTTTATTTTTTTCTCTACGCTTCTTTGAATTTATGCACATAAATTAAAATTGATTACGCTGATTGTGTGAATACAGTTACCCATAATGTATTTTTTCACAGCAAATTGACAAAGCAAAAAATAAAAATCTAAAAAAAAAAGGAACTTACTACAATTTATAAATTGTAACCATGCTCGACAAGCATTATTATAACTTAAACGGGCATTGGGTCTTTTTTTTCTTTCACTGTTAGTCACTTATATGCAGCAAATATTATATAAGTACTATATGGAAAATGCAGCGTTTTTGTTTTTTTTTTTTTTTTGTTTTAAAAATTTTTTAGCAACGTTTAGCACAGTTTAGCCGTTTAAGTAGCAACCATTGATTATTGCTTATAAGGCATTAAAATTTATTTACTCTTAATTTCGCGCAGTGTGACTGGTAACTTTTTTTTATGCTGACGACTGCTCTTAAATGCTGCAATGGTTTTTCGCGTCTTTTTCTTGTTTGATTATATTTTTTTTGTTTTTTTTTTTTTTTTTTTTTTTTTTGGCTAGTGTGACGTAGAAATATGCTGCTTAATCATTTTTGGGATAGCCAGCGGCCTTAGGCTAAAATAGTCGGAAATATATATGCAAAGCACTAAAATATTGGCAGTGCAAGAATGTTATATCTATTAATATCCCCCCATACCAATGTAACCAATAACTTAGGTTAGCGTTTCTTCACTACAGGGTTACAACAACAACAACAATCGCATATACAGTTGTGCTATGCTTGGCAGCTAGAAGTTGCCTAATAAAAACGTAGCCAGCATTGCGTTCCCGTTATGAATTTGACTGCTGCTGAAAGCTTATTGAAATGTTTAGCAACTGCATTGGGACTCCACAGAGTTGCGTGTTTTTGTCTGTACTTTGCTGTAGCTGCATTCGATATTACATATAAGGCATAATGCTGTCAGGCAGCTCATAGCGTGCGGCCTGCAAATAAGTGACAGTGGGAAAGTGGCCTTAGTCAGAAGTAAACACAGTGAGGCACTTTTATACTTTTAGCGGCATTTTTTTAAGGTTTCAGTAGCTGAAATGAACGTGTCTTAAGGTTAAGCTGAATAAATCACATGTAGCTTGTTTTAAATCGATAAACAGACTTCAACACATTTGCAGCCCACTGAGTACTTTGGCTTTATTTTTAACTTAGTTTCCCTGCGAAATAACAATGCACAGATTTAGCATATTGCCGCTCTGCGCTACTTCCCTGTTTGCATATTTATATTTAGCTGCAATCGCTATGTGTATTGTTACGTTATTAATATTCATTAATCACAGATCGTCACGTATTGTGATTTTCAATAAGTTGGCAAGCATATGATGTAAGTCTTGACTTAAGTAGTTAATTTAGCACTATCCTAGGGAGCAGCAGGCAATGACAATAGCCAAACACCATATAAGTGCTTGACTGTGAAAAATTTGCTGAAACAGTTGAAACTGACAATTTATTTAGTTTCACGTAACTACTGTTCTACAAAGCACAAAATCTAAACTGTAAAAGCTACAAATACATAAACTCTAACTACATATATACGTAGGTTATGCAAAGCAATTGGCAAAATAAAAAACAAAAAAATAAAAACCTTTCAAGTCTCACAATGTGACAGCTGACCTCGGATAGCTGTTTGGACTAATGTCAGTTTGCGCTCTTTGTCCTAAGTGAGTCAGAACTTGATTGTTTATTATTTTTTTTTTTTATAAAACGTGGTCTTTTACCTGTCATGCAGCTAAGCGTACAACAACATGCTTTTGAAAAACTTTTAAATTCCGTTTAACAACAAATTAAAAAGAGAAAATCTTGTAAAAAATATATATACATATATATATTTTTCATTTTCTTACGTTTTGTGTAAGCAACTTTTTGGCAAAGTTGTATAAGTTTAACTAAGTTAGCTGCGTCAAAATTGCATAACCTAAGTTTAGAGTAAACCGCAAAAATACAAATAATAAAACCATATAAAAGGCAACAACAAAGAAAGCAAAAATTGAAATATTTGAGCGGAAGGCTGAGAAACGCTTACAAAACAATTAACATGATTTTTCAATTTTCGTGAAAAACTGTTGACGTCCGCTACTGAATTTTTAATGTAGTCCTTGCAGGCTTTGCGCGCCAACAGCCAATCAAATACTTTGCTAATTTGTTACGCATAAACAGCAACGCTCACAGCCACGCCTAGGACTGCGCTTCCGCCTCCGCCCCTGCCATGCCCACGCCTTCACGAAAGCATGGACATGTGCTGTGTGTAGGCACTTTGGCATCTTGTTAGCATTTACAGTTAACTTTAAGCAAAGGTTATGGCAAATACTAAAATATATTAAACTCAAATAACTTTTAACATTTTTGCCTAAGAGCCTTACGTGCGCAAATATTTGGGCAGGCAAATTCCTTGGGTAGACACTTGCCTGGCGTTGCATCGTGGGTAACGTTTTCTTATTTGGTTTACTGTTTTGTTGCTGTGCTTTTTTGTTTTCAATGTAACTGCTTGCATATAAATTAAAATTTGTCAAAGGTCAAATGTTGCTTCTGGCAGTTTAGCAAAAGGACAACAGCAAAGCCAACAGCAGAAGACCCGAAGGCTTGACATAGGTGCGCGCCAGTGCATTGTGATGCTATTAACGGCACATGTTTGCTGTCATTTACAAATTCATGGCATAATTAATCTTAACGAGCCTATTTTAAGTAAACAAAACAAAAAAAAAAATAAGACAGAGCCGCCAATCCACAAGCAAGTCAAACGCATGAAACATGCCAAGGCAATGCCTCGATGACAGTAGACATTGGTAATCATTGTGTAATCCTTCAGCAATCCTTGTGAAAATTTGTAAATGTTATTGTAGCCGTCTGCGCATATTAAAACGACATGCAATCGGCTGAAAAAGGCTGATTGGCTGCTACAACTGTTTGATTGTCCTTTTAATGCGCATACAGCAGCTTTCAGGCTAATAAAAAATGGTAATTGCAGCAGCAGCATCCAACATAAGGGCCAAGCAACTGTATATGCCTATACATGGCAGTGATCAGACTTTTGCAGTACAAGTGCAACAGCTGTTGGCCTTTTTTATTTAAACATTGCACATATACATATGTCTTATGGCAGGGTATGTGCATAAAGATGTTTCTCGATTATAATTTGTTTCAATTACAGTCAACCCTCGCTTAACGAATAAACGCATAACGAACCAAAAATTTTTTTTTGTTTTTAAATGTTTCGCTTAACGAACGAATTTTCTTATAATAATCAATTTAAAAGGGGGAATACCAAATCGGAAGTAAAATTTCTGTATCTGTGTTGCTCTGACCGCGTGGTTATACAATTAAAAACATGAAACATGTTTTACTTTAGGTAAGTAGGGAGCACATCGGCGCGGCTGTTGGTACCTGCCGTTCCAAACTTAAGAAACTACACTGGCTCCTCAACAGCAGAAGCAAACTCCCACTTCGCAACAAGCGAACAATCTACCACCAGGTGGTTGCACCTACTTGGCGATACGGTATCCAAATCTGGGGTATCGCAGCAGCAACGAACCGCAAACGGCTGCAGACAATGCAGAATAAAGCTTTGCGCGTAATCACTAGCTGTGACTGGTATGTTCGCGGCTCTATCCTGCATCGAGACCTGAATCTAGCTGCCGTTGAGGACCAAATCTGCTTTTTCTCCAGCAGATACAACGAACGTTTGTTAAACCATAAGAACCAACTGGCCAGACCCCTCGCCACTCGCCAGACTCAAACGACGTTACTTTGGACATCTATTCTAGAGTCTGGCTTCGGCCCTTTTTATTGTTATTTGTTAATCAATATTAATTATGTTTAAACCTAGAAACTCTTTTTGGTAAACACTCTCAAAAACTGGCGATTTACAACTACACCAGGTGTCTCATAGCACAATATGAAAAAAGGTTCTTTTTTTATACCCTGTATATGTAATGTATATAACAGGCAGAAAGAGGTGTGGCAGATCCCATAAAGCATACATATTCTTAATCAGCATCGAAAGACAAGTCGGTCTAGCTATGTCCGTCTGTCTGTCTGTCTGTATTAACAAATGGATCTCGGAATCAGTTGGATATACATTCATCAAATTTAGCACGAAGACTCTCCTAATCCATAAGCATAACGAGTTTATTTTTGTTTTCGTTATTCAACCTGTAACATATAGCTGCCATAGGAACGTTCGGGTTGACTGTTCATTGTTTTTCCAATACATTTTTATCGATTAGCTGTAATTGCAAATGTTTGTCGACTTTCTGCGAGCATAATTGATATTGACATATCTTTGCTTGTGAATAACTGGCAATTACGAAAATATGGGCTTTGCATATTAATTTTTATGCTAGATACTTGTTACTTCAATATTATGAAAGTGTTTCTAATTTATAAATTAAGAGGTAGACTAAAAAAAAAAAACAAAAAAAGTAATTAATTAAGTACACACGAAATAATCGCTTTATATACATATAAAAACTTATAAGGCACATTTCATATAATGTTTTTGTGCAAATGCAAAAAGTTAAACTTTTAATTTTTTCAATATGCCTTCATCAAGCATAGACTGAAGTCCAATTATTTGTATGTCCATTGCATACTTTGCTGCCGACATTTGTATTTGTGCAATAAAAAATTCAATTACAATTCTAATAATATTTATAATTGCCATTGGCTTGTTACACTGCATACTTTTTGGCCGCGCTAATAAACTGCAAAACAAACAAAAACACAAAACAAACCAAAAAAAATTGCAACAACAACAAACAAATTCAAATGCAATTATTTCCTTTAATGAAAAATTATGTAATATATACACTGGCAGGCAATTACACATAAGCAGTGGCGAGGCCGTGTGAGTGTGCCAAAGCAACAAAGCTTAATTATTTTGAAATTAAAATGAGTGCCGTGCTTAATTGTGGCTTAAATGAGAAGTAACTAAAATACATTGTAGAAAGTTTCACAGTGCACAGCAACAGTTGTTAAATGCCAAACACACGCCAACACACCCATCCAGAGTCAAACACACACACACACATATACAGCAGCCAGCAGTTAAGCCCTCGCAGTTGGTATCACTATGAAAATCACTTAATTTAAAAAAACAAAATAAAAGCGCCAACGCAGCAGCAGCAAAGGCAGCAGGGCAGCAGCAGAGCAGCGAAGTTTGTTCCCTTGCTGACGGCAAAACTTTTGATTATTTCGTATATAAATTCCGCCCAGCTGCTGTGTCCTGTGTATGCGCGCAGTTGGCGAGCGAGCAAAGTAGGCGAAACAGGCAAGCGGTTACCTTTGCCTTGCCTGCCTGGCAATTATGCTACGTTGTGTACTGTCTGTGGCGGTAGGTAGCTGGGGGGCAGCGCTGGCTCTGGCACGTCGTAAGTTTTTCGCTTGAAGTTTTTCTTCCTGTTCATAACTTCTGTCAATTTTTGAAATTCCTTTTTACTTTTGCTACTTTTCGTTTTCTTCCCATTTATTCTTTTTTTTTTTGTGTTATGTTTTGTTTTTATGCTGCAGGAGAAACGCTTAGATTGGAAAATATTCTGCAAACGCAGGCAAAGAAAATTTAAAATTGTTTTTATAATTTTTGTTATTTATTAATTTGAAATGCTACGGCGAAAGTTTTTTGTTACATTTGTATTTGTTTTTTTTTTTGTTTTTTTTTATGCTGTTTTTGTTTTTATTTTTTTTTTTGGTTATTAAGTAAATTGCACACATAATCACATTTGTTTGCTTTGTGTGTTTATATATATTGTGTTTTTGATTTTTTGTTTATTTATTTATTTATTTTTTGTTTGTTTGTTTATATCTTTAATTTTTTTTTTCTGTGCCAGTTATGCAACTTAATTGGCAGCTAACCAAGCACTTAGCCTATGTTGACACAAATAAAACTTTGCGCAGCACTTTGGCTTTATGTGTGCATTCGGCTGGGTTTGCTGTAGTGTACTCACTGACAGCACTTAACTTTAAAATAATGAATGGATTAAGCTCATAAACATATATGCATAGAGCTCCTGGTTGACATTATCTAGGTGTTGTATATAGAAACACGCATACGACATGTTGCGCGTGCTGTGCGGCCACAAGGCATAATGTATTTCATTTTGTTATGCCATAAGCCTGCTAATAAAGCGCTTAACCCGCACTTATGCAGCACACATGACGATCAGCGTCAGCTCTTAAGCAACACCATTGACTTTGCTTGCTAACCTTTTATGTCAACTGCTTGAGCCGCCTGCTAATTTACAGTGCAGGCGTTTATCTGAGGTAAGTGCCAGGCTATAAATGTCTCGTACGCAACCCCAAAAAACCAAACAATGTTGCACAGCTTTTGCGAGACAACTACAGCAGCAGCATTAAAACGTTCAAAGCCAAAGCAAAGGTATTGAACCTAGGCATGAACTAATAGTCATATGCTTGCGATTTCACAAGCAGATAAGCGAACAAAGCACATAGCTCACACCTAAATAAACAACATGGAAGATAACAACAATAGCATCAGCAAGACGATACACAGACAAACAGACAGACAGACAGACATAGGCAAGTTGACACAAACAACAAAAGCGGGAACATGCACATGAACATGAATACAAATCCTTACACAATGGCTTAGGAACTAAAGCGTTGTGCGTAATGACTTGGCATACACAAACACCAATACCAATACACACACAGACACACAACTTAGTTTGCACATGAAAAAAACAGCAGTCAAGAGTGCGTTCGTCTGGCATGTGGTTATGCGTAGGTGCGTGTTTTTCTGTGTGTGTGTGTGCTTTGTTTAGCTAAGGCCAAGCGAGCAGACGCACAAACGCACAATAAATAAAGACAAAAGCCGTACAATGGCAATCAGTGGCAGCGGCCCCACTGTAAGGCATGTGGCGTGCGCCTTTAGCTTAGCTGACTGTCTGTCTGTCTGTCTGTGCGTTTGTGTAAGATTTATGCAACATGCCAGGCAATACTTTTGCCTATGAGGCTTGCTAGGCATGCTCTCGTTCTGGCCGTTTGTCATATACGTAGGTAAGTTTGCACTGCAGGCCTTTTTGCTTTTATGCGTAGTTTATGTGACCTTGTGCTGTGTATGCCTGTAGCATAACTTTTGTGTTCCCTTTTATTTTTCGTTTGCTTTGTCTTGGCACACTTAACTTTGATTTAAGCCAAAAAATTGTAGATTAAGCTAGCAGCCGTGGCGTAAATTAGTCAAAATGTGCAAAGTTAACCTTGTGTGCCAGCAAAATAATGACAATGCATGCCAGCAGCAGTTGCAGCTCATTCTGCTTTTCTTTTTTAATTTTTAATATAATTATGTTTATTTTAAAATTTTTATTTATGTTTAAAATTTGCTTTTATGATGAAAGGATATTAGGTGTAGGCTTGCTGTTGAGACTTCGCAGCTGCTGTTTATAATATATATTTTTGTTAGTTTCATAGTTATGATTAGTTTAGCGTCAAAGACAGCACAGCACACAGTCGAACTTTTTTTAAAGCGAAGTTCCATTAACAACAGAAAAAAATTTCAGTTACCGTGACAAAGGCAGCTCATACAGGGTTCTTTATTTGTGACCTTCAGTTGTCTATATATAACATATGACTGCTCGGCTCAATCGAAGTTAATTGCATTTTATTAATTTTTAATTTGCATTTAATTGCGCACAGAAAGCCTCAAGGCTATGGCAAGTAAGTACAAAAGCCTTAATGCGCTTTGCTGTTATCCTTGTTACCTGTAATCATTTGTAATTAAGCTGAACAATTTGCCATTTAAATTTGCCACGTAGTGCAGCTTAAATTTAAACTCAATTGTAGCTGTTGCTTGGCTAATTGTATAATTTATGTGTGCAATTTTAAGTAGCTTTGGGTAAAGCGCAGCAGCAGACAATTAAAACCAAAAAAGGATAATATAAATAAAATATAAACTCATCAAAATAAGCTGCATTGTCAGTTTTATTTTTTCCACTACAGTCTCTTATTATTATTTTTATATTTCCGTTTTTTTTTTTTTTTTTAGCTTCGGAAATGTTTGAAATTTTGCAAAACTGACACATACAGAAATTCTGTTAAAGTTTTTGTTGGCTGTCTTGCCTTGACGTTGCTTTGCCAGCATTTACGAGTTAATGCTGCCCGTATAGCATTTCCATTTCTTCCATTGGCTGGCAATTCGGTTGAGGATTTCGCTTTTAATGCAGTTGGCAGTTGTTAGCAAACTCAAATAGCAGCAGCAGCAGCAGCGGAAAGAAAAAAGATGCAAGCGGAAGTTCAAGCTGCCACAGCAAATGCAATAAGCTTGTTGCCAATTTTTTAAGTTTGGCTATAAAACAATAAACACACATAGAGATACAGACACTCACACAACACCAAATATGGTGTACATGAGAATATACATAGATAAGAAAAAAATAACACACACACATACTAACCCGCACAGTTACATTTGCTGCACTGCTGTCATTTCATTTGCCATATATACGCATTAAGCTGTTTTTTTTTTCACTGCTCTGAGCAAATACAAAAACGTCTGCGTATAATGATAGCTACTTTTTTTTCACAAATGAATTTCAGCTGTAGAGCAATGTATCTACGAATTTTCACGCTTTTCAGCATTTGGTTTTTTTTTTTTTTTTATTTCTTTTGTTTTGTTTGGTTTTTTTTATAACCTGTACCAAAAAATGGTAAAGGGTATATTAAAGTTGTGCAAATGTATGTAACAGGCAGAAGGAGGCGTGGCAGACCCCACAAAGTATATATATTCTTGATCAGCATCGAAAGGCGAGTCGATATAGCCATGTCCGTCTGTCCGTCTGTCCGTATGAACGCACGGATCTCGGAAACGGTAAGACCTACAACCACCAAATTTGGCACGAAGACTCTGCCAATCCATAGGCATAACGAGTTTATTTTTTTTTTTCGATATTCGATCTAAAACATATAGCTGCCATAGGAATGATCGGCCAAAAAGCCATATTTAGTAACAAAAACCGCTTTATTTTTTCTGATATGTTTACAAAATTTGGGATTTAATTGTTTTACCTAATGTCCAATCACATATCTAAAAACTATGTATATCGGTTTACTATATCATATAGCTGTCATAGGAATGATCGGCCAAAAAACAACATTTACTGAGAAAAACTTTTTTGTATATTAAGCAATCGTTATCAAATTTTGGATTTACCAATTCTAAGTAATATCCAATAATATTCCCGAATATTATAAATATCCGTTTACTATAACATATAGCTGCCATAGGAAGGATCGGCCGAAAAACAACATTTACTGAGAAAAACTTTTTTGTTTATTAAGATATCGTTACCAAATTTTGGATTTATTGATTCTAAGTAAACTCAAATCATATTCCTAAATATGATAAATATCGGTGCACTATAACATATAGATGCCATAGGAACGATCGGCCGAAAAATGGCTTTTACAAAAAAAAAAAAATTTTTTTTCTTGAGATATCCTTACATAATGAATACAAAATATTAAAGCAACAAAAAAATATATTAAGTTTTGGCTTCGGTACAGGGTTTTCTATAGTCGGTTACGCCCGACTATAGCCCTGCCTTTCTAGTTTTTTTTGTTTGTGTTTTTTTGGCGCTTTATTACACGTTAGTGGAAAGTAATTAAAAGTTTCGGTCTTAATTTGCACATGTTCTGTGTCTGTGTTTGTCGTTTTGCGTTTAAGCATTTTTTTAATTAAATGTGCGACACAAGCGGAAAAATGCTTTGTGCGCTGCTGTTAATGCCAAAGCACAACATGGCGTATACATAACGCATACATTTGATTTATTTGGCAAATAAGTTGGCGCACTTCAAAAGTAAGCCGCGCCATGGCAGTTCAGGCGCACATTTTCATTCGACATTTCCCAGTAACGTGCATTGTCAGCAGGCATTGTGCTTAATGTACTAATCTGCATGTGTGTGAGTGTATGTATGTATGTGTGTGTTGTCACATTTTTGCTTGCTTTGTCTTGGCCATGTTTTTTTACTCGTACTTGGTTGTTGTTTTGTGCTTTGGCATTTTGATATTTTGACTTGTTGTATGCTGCTGCGTGCGGCTGCTGCGTGTTATCACGTGCTGCCAACTCGCTTTAATTATGCATACCAGCATTTAACGTTAATTAGTGTTAACGAGCTAAAAGTGTGCGAAATTCTGCATAAACACAGACACCCATACACCGACACATATACACACATACCTGTATGCCAGCAAAGTCTCGCTCTCGTATTTCTTAGCGTCTTTCCGTGTTCGGTCGTGTAATGAATGGCTGACAATTGCCTAATTTTATTTACATGCAGCACGAAAATTGCTTTTACAAAGCCGAGTTGCTGCAAGTCTCTAGCCGCCAGCCTGGCATTCAGTCGCCTAAAATGCTAAACAGTCACATATTTATTATAGCCTATGTTGCCTTTTAATGTGGCCTTCAGTACAAATGCTCAAGACTGTTTAAGCAGCATTACTCAACTTAGTGTCGCGTGTCCGGGTGCCTTGACGCCAAGCTGCCTATTAACATAAAATCTTTAACTGTTAATAAAAGATGGCATATCGAAATGCTGTAATAAATATGATATAAGTAATCGTTGCGCATTTGATTGCTTCATAGTTCACGCATAAAAATGAGAGACGAGTCAATGAATTATAATAAAAAAAAATATAATCAAAGATATTTATTTGCAATATGTCAAATAAACTGGCAAGTAATAGCTTATGCAAAGGGTGACTTAATTCCACAATTTTGGCAGCAGTATAAATTTAACAGCTATTAGTTTTTCATTATTAATAAGAAATAGCAAATATAACTACAGTCAAACATCCAGAACAGGAACTTCTGTAATTCGAATTTTCTATAACTCGAACTAAATCAAATGGTAATTGTTTCCTTAACTCGAAGTCTCCACAAGTCGAACTTTTTCTTTGGATAATGGTGATTCGAGTTATGGAAGTTTGACTGCATATCCTGATATATATGCAGGAAACGTGAAAATTTGCGCAAAAGCTTGGCTGCACTAGACAAAGTTTTTATTTTCGCATAATTCAGGGAAAACCGAATATTATGAAAATGCATGGAAAATATAGAAATTAGTGTTGCTAATTTGATTAGAAATGGTATGTTCGCCATTATTGCATTCGAAAGAAAAATTAGAAAATAAATAAATAAAATAGAATTTTTTTTCTCTATATTCTAAAAACTAAATTTGCTAACCTTACATTCTGTATACATATGTTAATCACCCTTTACCTTAGCCATATATGCTAAAAGTGTACATTTTATGTAGTTATATTATTTTTAGATTCTTCGACATTTTTAAGCATCGCGCAGGCAGCCAATGTCGCTCTCAATGCGATGTGATCAAACCCTTTTAATCTATTTTCCCATACCATATTCTGCTTAGTTCTACGTTATTGTGTTTCACACAAGTCTTTAGTTGCTCTGCTTTATGCTATTTTCACAGTGATGCCGTTAATTCACAAATAGATTTCAGTTAAAAGCACAAGTTGCATTTGTGTCTAATTAAGATGCTTAGAAGTTCAAAATTGCAGTCTTTGTAATTTCAGCCAAATTGCGCAATAAAACCTAAGCTCTTTACATCTTTTTAAACATTTGCTAACCTTTTAACTGACATTACGTATATGTGCAGTAAAAAATAGCTGATAAATTTTTGCAATATCTTTTAGTTCATGCATATATTGACAAGGCTATATCTATTGCAAGCAAATATAAAAAAAAAACAATTATAAATAATTAAATTGTTTAAATTAAAGTTTAATCAATTCAACCAATTCGTTAGAACGTGCAAACATGCGACCTTAATGAAATGCCAACAAATACGGAACTGCCAAACTGTCACACGCATGCAAAATGCAAATCCAGTTCAGAATTGCAAAGCGAATGTCAATGCTCAGCTTTAGACACGATTATTTATATTTAACATATAAGCCAAAAAAAATATTTTAGTTGATTGAATAAATCACAGAATACATAAAATGCTTAAATGAATGCCAATTATGCATTGCATTGTGGCCGTGTTTGTTGTTGCTTTTATTATTATGGTAATTGCATTTTAATGCCACACACAGACAAACACAAAAAATACAAAATAACCAAATGGCAAATGCTCACACACATAAGCGTGATTGCACTTTAATAATAGCAAGAAAGCAAGTAGCAAATTTATAAGCAGAAATTTATACAAGGCAACTGAGTCCTGATTCCCTCTGCTGCTGCTGCGGCTGCATTGCTTCTATTCTGCACAACAGGCCACACATTGCTGTAGAAGAACGTACGATCCTGCAAAGCAAAAATGCCATTACACAACAAAGCGCACAAGGCTAGAAACATTGTAAATATTTTGTGGTGCGCTGTGGGTTCTGCTTAGCAATTTGTGCAGAATTTAACGCTTTGTGGTTTCGCTCTGTATGTGCGCGTTTACATACTCACAGAGACGAGGCTAACTTAGCCGCAAAGTTGCTAAGAAATATTAACATTGGCATGCAAACAACAGTTTCCAAGAAAATGTATGCCCTAACGAATAAAAGTCGAATGTGCGTTTGGCGGGTTTTTCAAATATTTGCCAACAATGGCAGCAGTAGCAGAGGCGCAGTTAGGCATTTATTTAGCCAATGCGTAATTACGCTGTTGCCGCTGTTGAGCAGCGCTTAATGAGCACAAAGAGCGCAAAAGCGTAGACTGAGGCAACAATGCAATGATTTACAGCTGAACACCCCCCTCAACATGTTTAGCAAGAGAAATCACGCCCAGTCATGCTCATTAATGAAATACGATAAGTTTGATATACGCAGCAGCAGCAGCACATGTTTTGTGACAGCAATTTGCTGCGCATGGGTGCGTGTGTATGTGTGTGTGCGTGTGTTCGTGTGTGCGTGTGCGCTTGACAGTTGATATGCAACAAGTCGGATTATAGTGAAATATATGGTATGCGCATTGCTGACTTTAATTACATTTGCTTTTTGTGCGAGCATTTTAAATAGTAAATACAGAGCACTCAGCATTCGGTGTTCGGTAGGCCAAAGCAAGGAAAATAATGCGTTGAAATTTTTGCTTCTTTGGCTCCTTAGTTACAAACGTCAGCTAGGCTCCGGTAGTACTCGGATTACTCGTTGATAATTTGCATGCCCAAATGTCAAAGCTTGAAAAAGTCCAGAGAGTTTATTTTGTGCCAGAGGACTGGGCATTTGTCGCAGCGCAAGAGAGTTAATCATATGTTTGACTGCTTTGTGCAGCGCTTTGCATAACTGTCATGAAACGCAGGCTTTGTCCTTCGCATAATTATTTGCAATAGTCAATGCTAAAGTTGCGTAAATAGATCCCAGCTGCGCGCAGTTTCCCTTCTCGCCTGGCTTGCGTCTATATGCTCTTTTTAATGCGCCTCTTCGCACTGGCATGTGGTTACACATGGCTCGGCCTTTTCGTAATACTGTCTGTTTTATAAGCATATTTTATTTATTTACGTGTTTATTGTATTCTGTATTTCATTTTATTTTATTTCTTTGTTTTTGTTTTTGTACTTTTTTGCTGTTGCTCATAAGTCAAGACCGCACAGCTAAGTGCCTGACATTACACTTTAAGCGTTGTCCTGTTCCGCCTACGTTTGTCACTTAAATCAAACATAAGCAGGCAGAGGCGTAAAAATAAAAACGTGCACAAGCATTACTAGGCATTTTCACATGCATATACATATGCATATATTATATACATATATACTTCTTTTCTTCTTTTTATTTAGCTTTTGTATACATATTAATAAATATATTGGCCATACAAGTATGTTGCTTGAGTGTGTCCTTTAACGACTCAATGAACTCTAAAACGATATTATTGATTTTGTGTTAATAGATTATAAATATTAATAAATGCAAGCAATGGACCACACACAAACACATATGCATGTGTGTTTAGTGTTGTGAGCACATATGTACCCACATATATGCTTACTTAAATAAATACAGGCTGATATGCAAACACACACACACACATATCTATTAAGCAGTTGCTAAACAATGAACTGTTGTTTGTTGCTATTTTTGTTTTTTTTTTCTGTTTAAGCAATGTTTTACTTAGCAGAGTGCAAAGTAGCAACTAATGGATGGCAGCACGTGAGGCTACTTAACTGTTGCAGCATTTAATGCGCCATAAAATATGCAACATTTTTAGTGCGTTTATTCGTTTGTTTAAGACCGACACTGAAATTGTTCCGCAGCCATATACATAAAACTCACATTTAACGGTTTTATACAGTTAACCAACCACAGTGTAAGTTAACAAAAACAAAAACTTTGCTAAGATAAGAAAGAATATAAAAACACAAAATAACAAATAAAAAAAAAAATTCAAGAGACAAAACAACAAAAGCAGTTGATATGTTTTTTTTGCCACTTTCATTTAGCGAATTGTTATGAAAGTTTTTTCAGCTGTTGCAGCCAGCAAAGACAAAAGCAAGAAAGTAATCATAAAAAAAATAAAAAAAAAAACAAAACAATTACAAAAATAAAATAAAAGCAAAACAAAACGAAACGAAAAAATTAAAACGTATAAACGAAAACAAACAGATGGCAGGCAGCAGAGTAGAGTACAGTAGTGAAAATAAAACAAAACGCCCAAAAATTATGGCAGCAACAAAATCGCACAAAAGTAGTCAGCAAAAGTTTTCGCAACGCCTGCGCCAAGATTGCTTTTATGCGATGTTACTCGTATTTCGATAACTGAACGCGTAACGGGTTTTTGCTTTGTATAACTCACCAACCAACGATCTTCCCTTCTGACTGTCAGTCTGTCGTCTGTCTCTCTGTCTGCCTGCCTGCCTGCCTTTATGCTTGTTGCTTGCCACATTGCCTGCCGTTTGTGTCAACTGCGCGATTTGACTCTAATGAATCCTTACTGTTTTGTTTTCCATTGTCAGCTTTTGCTGCGACATACAAACCTATTGAGCGCCCCAAAAAAAACTGGCACCGGAAAAACGTTTATTTGTTGCTGGCTGTCCTTTCATTTTTTTCTTTTTCTATTTTTTTCATCAGCTTTTTTGTTTTTCGTGCTGCGTATTTATTTTACATTTGTGTGTTTTCCGGTTTTGTCATTCTTACGGTTATTACTTTGCGCCTTGTTTTTTTTTTTTTTTCTTGTTGGACATTCTGTTGTTTTCTTTTCTCTTTTTCGCCTGTCTGTTGCACTTCTTGGGCAGCGGCAAGGTTAAGCGCTGTAAATTAAGCGTAAAAAGGAACTGAAATCTTCACTCAGTCAAGATAAACAAAACCATTATGTTTTTCCTATTAAATTGTATAATCCGTAAACAAAAGCATGCAAAATAAATATATATTTATATATGTATATATAAAAAGGTCATGGCGTATTAAAAGGACGTTAATTAAACGTAGGCGAAGCTTTCTGTTTGTGCGTTTTTTGTTATTTTTTTCGTAGGCAATAATTATTCAGGCTCCGACTTAAGTTGAGTTATTTGTTGTTTTTTGTGTAGACTGCTGCAAGGTCAGCGCTAATGGCCGACTGTCATTCAAATAAAGCAAACTCCAGCCTAATTGCATGAAAACAACAAGCGTGCTATGAGTGCGTGAGTGTGTGTGTGTGTGTGTGCAGCCCTAATGCCTTGCAGCGTAATTATGCTTAGAAGCGCCTTTTCATATTGTCATTCATGTGAAACCGCCAAGCAGCCTACGACAGCCAGCCCTGACTCTGAGACACGACGCAATTTGCTTGCTGCTGCTTGAGCACAAATTACTCCTGCCTGTCAGCCTGTCTGTCAGACTCTTTGGCGCACAGCAGTCACATGCAAGTGAACATGTACGTGCCTGTGGTATCCTTACCTTGCTACCTAACACACAAGCAGAGAAGTTGGATGTTGCTGCTGCTGTGCTGTGCTGTGGCTTGTTGCACACATCGTGCTCTGTTGTGTGTGTTTTTCAATTTTAATATAAAAACCGCTTAAAATCAATATGGCTGCTGGCACATTGAAGTTGTTTGCGCTTCATTATGCTAAGCTTCAATACATATATATGTATGTGTGTGTGTGTGTGTGAGTGTGTATAAATGCAGCTTGTGTGCGGCTTGTGGCATGGCTTTGCTTTGGCCAAACGTGCGCTCGTCTGTGACCTCAAAAGTGGGTTGAAGTTGCTCTCAAGCATGCTCTGCATTTAATTGCATACGTGAGATATTTTGGCAGCACCATTAAGCAAATATTTTATTTCATTTGGAATGCAATATTTTTTCAATTATTCGTGACGCTATACTTTATAGTTATCGTTAAAGTCTGGCTACACTTAAACAAATACATTTGTGTTGTTGGCTAAAACGAGTTACTATGTGGAGGTTAGCCATGTCAGGTGCTTCCAATAATTCTCTTCGAATTTTTTCGATTCTTTTGCTCTCTCGATTTTCAATATAAATAGTTTTGAACTTAAAATTAAAAATACATAACTGAAGTCTACTTAACGATATAGTCTTTAATAGAGTAGCTTAAATATTTTAAGCATAGAAGTGAAAATTTTTGATAGTCCTTAATGCAAGTGCCAAGCATCAAAATAATACGACAAAAAAAACATTTCGGTTATTTTTATAACTTTTACTATATATGTATATATGTATGTTAGGCACCCTTTAGAAATTCGACTGTAATTAATTTATAGTTGTGATTAATTTTGTATGCAATTACTGTACAAAGCATTTATGCCAATCAATTAAGAAATTTGGCGTAATTGATGACAGGCAGAAGTCAGTGATTATGTCTTGCACAGAACTGTCATAATTTCATTACGTTTATATGCGACGCTGAGTTTACTTCGTTTTCTTATGCAAATGTTGCCCAGGCAACTGCCGGCAAAATTGCATTACGCTTGATTTACGCAATCAGCGCATATACATCGGCAATCATTGGATTTTGAGCAACGTAACGTAACGTGATGCCATCATTAGAAGCTGCACTCCTTTACATATCAGCAACAGCATCGCCAGCGACCTCATCATCGCCATCATCGTCATCATCGTCATCATCGTCATCGTCGTCACCGGCAGCCAAGCCTCTTAGCATAACTGTGACAGTGGCAGTGGCGCTGCCTGCATTTAGCAATAAACGTTGAATTTCTTAGACTGCAGTCAGCAGGAATATCAACGACGACTTGGGATCAATTTAATATTTCATTTCCCTATTGACTGCCGCCTGGCTCGACTCGGTTCGGCTATCAGCATGCAACACTCATGCTCAATGCTTACATAAATGGGAGAAAAATATTATATTGACATTTATTTGCATGTCCTTGCGCAGGATGCATTCGATTCGTACCCAATTTTCAGTGACTGCAGCTGCATGATTCGCAGTAAATCAAACAACGCGAACAGGCGGAAGAAGTGGGAAGTGGGCGGCAAAAAACGAGTAATATAAGCGTTGGGGGATTTGCTTTTGAAATTGAGTTTCCAGTATGACTTTTGCGTAGTTATTTTAATTGAAAGCATTGCGCAGCGATTTGCTATGATAAAGCAGCAATTGACAATACTCGTATAATTGCATGCAACGTTGATCAGCTACAGCAGTGTGCTGTTGTTGTTGTTGCTATTGTTGCTGGCTGATAAAGGCAACAGTGCGTATGCGTGTTGGCTGTTGACTGTCCGTGTGTGTGTGTACTTGTGCTCAACTGCATTTGACATGACTCCCTTGGCACTTCGAACGCTTGTTGCACACGCAAATTAAATGCCCACTGGCTTTAATAAATAAATTAATGACAGACACTTTTAATGAAACCATTTATTAGACGAAACTCTGACCATAAGCTCGCTGCTATTGTCATACACTTTTTGCGTTTGCTGCATAAAAGTTGATGGCACTGTGAATGCGTGAATGCGGCCGTTCATGGCGTATCAACATTGTCACTTTGGGTGTACCAGCAGCAGCAGCAGCAAAAACAGCAAATATTAGCAACAAAGACAAAAGCTACGTAGTAAAAACCAGTTTGGAAAATAAGATAAAGCAAAAGAACATTTTCGCTTAGCAACAGCATCCGCAACATTTTTTTGCTTGTGCATTCATTTGCTTGCGTTACTAAGCAGTCGATACTGTGCGCCAATAAGCCGGCCAGTAAAGCCTTTTTATAAACAGTGAAATGGATTGACTGGCGCAAAAAGCATTTCGTCTGCTAAAGGGGCGTTGGCGCGCACTTAGGCGCATGATTGATAAGCACGGGCAGCTCTAAGCCAAACTGCCACACAACCATGGACCGGGTATGAATGTTAATTAATTAATTCGAGTATATCATTAACTGTTAATAATGCGTGGCGAGAAGTCGATAGCTGACAGCATTTGGCAGCTTATAAATATAAATTGCTATTGTATTATTATTTATTTTTTTTTTTTTAGTTTTTTATAAATATAAAGGCAGTTGTTAAACAGCTGCTTGACTGTATACTAAATTAATTGTTAAGGCTTAGAAGGCATAATTTTCTTAACATTTTTAAGTTACTGAATATCGAACAAAATGAGATAATCTGCAATAGAAATTAACCAAAAAAAAAAAAAAATTTTTGGAAACTTAAATAGTTTGATGCTTCATTTTTGCTCTTTGATTATATTTTCCTTCGTATCTTTATTTGAAGGCATCTTTGTATGTTACTTTACACTTAAAAAATATGTATAGTAGAACATACAATTTGCCTGTTTCTCTGACAAGAAATTTTACTTCCACTTCGGAATTTCCTCCTTTTTTTTGGTCGTTACATGAAATATTGTTCGTTAAAAGAAAATTTAAAAAAAAAAAATTTTGTTCGCTACACGATATGGCAAAGTATTCGTTAAGCGAGGGTTGCCTGTGTATGTAAAAATGCTAAATTCAACAGCACATCGAACAAAAAGAGCAAAAGCTTGTTGCATTTTTTTCAAAGTATTATGCATTACTTTAGTAAAGAGTTTGCCTGTAATTTTTTGCGATTATAGCAAACAAAAGTTTTTCAATTATTTAAGAAATTTTATGTTGAACATATTCTTTTATTCAAAATAAATATTTTATTTTTATTGTGACAATTTTGTGTCTGTACAAAAAATAAATATCAGATATATTTATTTAATAACAAATAATAAATAAGAAATGTTAGCAATAGAAATTTTGGCCTAACAAATGCCCAACATTGTTTATCTAAAATAAAATCAAGCATAGGCCATGTTGTCAAAATTGCTACAACAAAAGATTTACATGTTTCATGTTTAATTGAAGCAAATTCCATACAAGTTTTAAATAACAGAATGCGATAAGTGCAAAGCAACGTCTATACAATGGCAAATTAAATGTATTGTGCGCACAAATCGATTTATCAAATAGGCAACCGTCGTGCTTAGCAACAAATTGCCAATTGGCATAGAAGCAAAAGTCTAAAAACGTCAAGTGATAAATGAGTTATTCGGTGTGGTGGGCGTGGCATGCGCCTACTTGTTATATTAGCTTACAATTACGCAAAGCTTGCTGCTGATTTAGATAAAAGTAAAGTACTCGACTGTGAACTGAATGAGTTATGGTCAGCTCAGTTGGGTTTTTAAGTGTCAAACTTTAAGTCAACTTTTGGCACTTCATTTGGCATATTGAAGACAAATACACTGCAAACTTTTTGAAATACTGTTGTGCACAACAAATTGAAGTCATTTAATATATTTCGTTTTTTTTTTTTTTTTTTTTTTTTTTTTTTTTTTTCATGTAGATTAAATTATTAAGCATAAGTGTCTGTTGCACAGTGGCCACTTGCCAGGCAGCTTAACTCACTTAATTTGGCAAATGTTTATCGTTTCTGGGAATGCCACACATATTCAAAGCGTTTTCATAAATTATGTTGATGCAATTAACTGAGTAGCACTGTAGCACTTTAAGTGCTTTGCCTAGCTCTCAGCTCTTTTATCGCATGCAATATGCACACATACATGCATACTTTGCTTATTTGTTATTATTATTTGTTGTTGCTTTTTATTTATTTATTTGATGTTTTTTGCAACTTTTTGACTGCAATATTTTTTTGTTGGCGCTTACATTACAACCAAGGAAACATTTACACAAAGTTTGCCTGTCTGTCTGAGCGGACGAAAGTTGGTCTGCTTGCCTTGCCGTGGCTTGTCGTGGCTTGGCTTGGCTTGGCTTGACTTGGCTGCTGCCATTCAATATTTATTCAATCGTGTTGAACTTGTCTAGCGCAAAGTTTTTTGCCAACATTTTCACTTTAATGCTTTCTGCTTTTGTGATATTTTTTCTTACTGTTTTTTTGCTTGCTTTTTGTTTGGCAAGTAAATTGGTTTTTTGTGAGTTAGTGAGCTGCAAAGCATTCATAGAAGTTCTATAAAAATGTGTTGACAGTTGACAAAAAACAAAAAGAAGAAGAAGCAAAAAATAAATTTATTTTTGAATTGTAATATATGAAAAAGAAAATAATATAAATCATAAAAAATTGCAAATATAAATTTATTGCTCTTTGTTAGATTTGCTGCCTTTGGCATTGTTTCACAAAGCAAAAGTTACTTGATCAGCTAAACCCGTCTGTGGTCAAACCACAAGAGTATAAAACACACAACAGCGCGCACACACACATCAGCAAATTCAAAGAAAATAATATTTAAATTGATATATGGCAAATATACAAAGCCATTGAAGAAAACTTTCATTTTCAGCAACTTATTTGCATCAGAGTTTTGTCTATGCCTCTGCGTGTGTGTGTGCATGGGTGTGTTTGTGTGTGTATGTGGGTGTTTACAAATTTGCTTTTCGTTTAAATTTGAAATTTGCATATTGCAAAAGTGTTTTCACAACGCAGCCCCTGGCTAAGTAAGGCACTCAACATGCAGATAAGAGCAGCGACATCAGCAGCAGCAGCAGCAGCAGATTTATGCTTTGCCAGCGACAGCGCACCTGTGTATGTCGCTTCAACGCAAATCTGTTAAATTGGTAACAAATCAAAAATGCATAAAACGTACAGCCAGCAAAGATAAATTCCACACTTGCAAAATTTTGTCTATTTGCACAAGAGCAGAGCGCCTGGCATGGCAGCGTATTTCGTTAGAATTTGTCAAATTTAGCCCGCAGCAGCGAAAGTCAACAAAGAAAATGTCGCGAGCAGCAACAAGGCTCAGTGATAGCAGCAGCAGCACCAACAAAAACAAAAACAACAAATTGCTTTGGCTTGCCTTGCCGGGTGCATTGTCATGTGTCTGTGGCTCTTTATGCTTTGCAGCGCATGCTGACAGTTGACGCATTGCGAATTGTTTGTAGATATGCAATAGCTGACAGATATGTGCGCAAGCTACTCATGCAACTCATAGCGCTTCAATTGTTTGCTTTTATGGCAACACAAATGTTGGCCAAGCCAGCACTTATGCTAATGAAAGGCTGTGGGCTGGGAGCATATAATATGTGTGTGGCAACTATTTGCTGCAATGCAATTAAAGCCAATTAGATTTATAGTTTCAAGTATAGTATGCGCTCATTAAGCGCAAACTCGGAAAAAAGCATTCTCATCTTTATAAATGCAGCATCCAAAAATTACAACTTCACTAAATGCAACTTTCGTTGGTTTCATTTAAATTCCTTTTCGTCGTTAAATTTCCCATTGCTGCTTTTGCACATTACAGCTGTTACAGCGTCATTATTCTGGGAATTTCTTGTTGTTGAATTTAAAAGCATTTTATGCACTTGAAATCATTTTCCAAATAAAAATAACATTCATTATTATTTTATTTAGAAAAGTTGAATTTGTGTATATGCACATTGCAATTGTTTTATTTGTAAAAATAACAGCTGTACATAGCATAAAATGTATCACTTAACAGCGCGCTGTTAACGCTCTGTTAGTCTTAGACCAACTGTGCTTAGCGCATATAAATAAAGATTTTCATTGTTATTAAATATTTAAGACATTCAACAAAGCTTATGCCACAGCGCAGTGTCCTAGAATCCACTCTATATCATCCAACCCTGACGCAGTGGATATAAGCAACGTTTAAGTTGCCACTCGTTTCATTTGTCGATAATGTGAGACAATGTTTAAAAATAAAATCTTAAACAAGTTGACTGTCTGTCTAAGCTTTCTAAGCATTCACAAAATAGACAATAACTGCAAAATAAATGACGCTGACAGGCATTTGCCTAACAGCGTACAAAGCATGTCACAACACGTTTAAGCTAATCCAATAAAGCCAGTTAGCTGTTATTGTAGCTTTTCAAAAACAAAATCAAAATAAAACAAGAAAAATGTGTAACAAAGCCGCAGCACGAGCGGCAGCAGCAGCCAACCTATGTCCGCAGCAGCAAAGTTAACTTTTTATTTCATTATGCGGGTCAGTTACTCGACCCATAAACACTGCAGCGTGCTCAACTCTTCTGCTGCCGCTACGCAGCCAAGTGTTCATGCGCTTGGCCAAGTAGGCAAACTCCTTTGGCCACTTGGCCGCTGTCAATTAGGCATGCAGCGCACGTTCTTTGCTATTGTGCAGCAAATAAAAAACAATATACAATTACGCTAAAGTTTGCAACATGTTATTTTTATCAGTTTTATCAGTTGCTTTATTTATGGCACACAACTGTGCCAGATACATTTAAGTGAGTTAAAGTAAAGCTATGCGTCTATCAGACAGCACATAATTTTAGCAACAACAACAGAAACATGCAATTACGACACAGCCAGCATGGAAAAAGCACTCATAAACAGGAAAAAAGTAACACACAAAAAAATTGTATCATGCTTCTTGGCGCTTTTATTGTTATTTGTCTATGACGATGTGTTAAAGTGCGCAGAGCACATGTCATGCCAGAGTTA